>JAEIFJ010001937.1:0-204162 GCA_018903435.1 Leucophenga varia | reverse complement strand
TAATATTCTACATGCAATAATAATAATTGTTGCAAATACATAGTTGTGGAGTGAATAAAAGTAAACTGCTGCTGCGTTCTGTACCATTTTCATTTCATTTTCATTTTCATTTTTCGTTCTTATTGTATTCGCAATGAATTTTACTTGCACTTGCTGCTTATAATTCAAGGCAGTCAAGAGCTGTTAGTAGTATATTCAGTTTACTAACTAACCTTGTACCTTCATAGTGTATACGGAAATGCACAATTCGTTGCTTATTTCCGTAACAGTTCACCTTTCATTTTCAACGCTTTCCCTTTACTTAAAAATTATTTCTCGGTTTTTTTTTTCGTTTTTGTATTTGCTACAAGAAATTCGAAAACACAAATTTGCAACACATTGAATTGCTTTTATATATACGAGTATGTACTACATGGCTTGCCGTTTCTCTCTCACTTTCTCTTATAAATGCTTTCAATGCATTAACACGTACCGTAGGTACACTTGGTTTTGTCTGCTCTTATTGTTGTTGCTGTTCCTGGATGGCTGGCTGGCTGGCTGACTGACTGGTTCGTTGGTTAGTTAGCTATCTACCGGGTATGATACAAAGCACATTGCTGCACGCTTAAAATTTGCCATACCGTTGCCTCTTTTTACTTTAGCAATGGGCGTTGGCTATGCTTATGGCTATCAGACGAAGCGTGCTTTTTAATTTTTACAATGTTAACATTTTTTTTTAGTTGTATTTTTTTTTTTTTTTGAATTGCTGCATTGCTTCGACCAATTTTGATTATTACATAGTTCTAGAGTTTCATAGTCGCCGTCGTCTATATCGTTTGTGCATATAGATTTTTGTAGCAATTTTTTTCATTTTTCATCTTCTCTCTCTTACTCTCGAATTTTATCATTTAAATGCTGTGTTACTATGGACGAAGTTGCTGCTGCTGCTACTACTATTTCCGGTGCTGCCGTATTGCCACTTCCGCTTTTACTATCTGCGCTGCTGTCTGTTGCTGCTGCTTGCTAACACGTCTGTCTGTCTGTCTGTCTCTCTGTCTAACTGTCGCGCATGTCTGTCTATGTTGCTAGTTTTATTAGTTGCTTCACAGCTTCCATAGTTTGTGTTGCTGAGCTGCTGCTGCTGCTTTTCGCGCTCCATGCAACTTAGCTTGCCTGGCTTTGTTTCTGCAATCTAATAGTTTCGTTAAATGCACAATAATTTATCACAATTTAACAATTTTCTGCACCTTTATTCGATTTTGTTGAGCGTTGCACAGGTGTATATATGTTTGTATGTATGTATGTGTGTACTATGATGGTGTTGATTTCATTTATTGTTGCTGCCAGGCTCTGTGGGAGTTTAACTAAATTGATCCGAGTTTTTAATTACTTTTGTAATCTTTATTTTTTATTATTTTTTATATTTCATCTCTTTTTTTTTTTTTTTTGTGGTCGAGCAATTTAAACTTGTCTGAAGTACATTGTAGGTTTAAATATAATAGCTTATTTTCTTTTATAAAATTTAGAAAAAAATTTTAGTTCTTAATAATTACATAAAAATAATATTCACATATTTTGATTAGAGTTTGTGGCATTCATAAAAGTGAATATTTTACAGGCTCATGAGATATATAGAGTTAGTTCATGTTTATCCGTTTGTCGTGGGAATTTGTAAGAATTATTATTAATATTCTTTCATATTGACAAAATCGTAAAGTTAAAATGTTGTTCCAAAGGTCCAAATTTTTCTACTCCAAAATATACGTTTATGTCCGTCTGTTTTTACAATTCTTATCACTTCAACAGTTCTTTGTTTCAGTACTTTTTAAGTTTTTGTTTTGATACGTGAACCAAATCAACTCTTTAGAAAGAAAATGATTTATACCTAAAACTGAACCATTTAAGTGACCAATATGGTTCAGTTCAAACCGGTTCTCATTACTTTAATTATAAAACAAGAACGAGTATGCTCGGCTGCGCGGTACCCTGTATACAATTTTGATGCATCGTAAGCTATGTCCTAGTACCATTAATTTCTAGCTTCATTTTTACAAAAATTTTCAAACAAAAATTTTTTATAAATTTCCTAAAAATTCCAAATCTTGCGATAACTTTGTGTTGGTGCAATATGTCATAGTTGTTCCATGTGATTCAAAACTCAGAAATTTTGTTTGTATTTAACATGAAAATAAGCCAGACAAAATTTGGTCTTTTTATTATAAGTAAAAAAAAAAAATCTTTCATTCATAAAGTTTAAAAAGGATACATTTGTATGGGAGGGTATACCTAAAGTTTTTTGTTCTTACCCAAATTGAGATATTTTTTAGGGCCAATAAGAAATAAAGAATGTTGTATGCAAAAATTTAAGATTTTGGGGTAGGTTTGTATTAGGGTTTCTTTTTAAAATGGAGAGACTAAACCGGAGAGACTTAGTTGTAAAGATTCTGGTTCTATCAGCAGAAGGACCGAAAGTCTTAGCTACATTGACTCTGCTTTATAGGCTCAATACATTCTTTTACCTTTCGGGTGTAGGGTATAAAAAATCTTTTTAATAAATATTGTGATTTTTCTTGAACCGTTTGAACCGAACCAAACCTCGGTTTGACTCGTGGTAAAAATCGGTTCTATGAAACGAAGCAGCGGAAAAGGCAGTCAATCTTTTAATCGTTTGCAGCTCTAAGAAAATAAGTCAAAACTTTATTGTATAAACTTCTTGTTTGAATTTGGAAGATTTTCTCAATAAAAATTTTTAATTTGAAGCATAACAGATAACAGCAAAAAAAAAAAACAACAACAAAAAAAATGGTTTCGTTTACCTAATTTTCATCTTGCCCGTGAGCAATATTAACGCTTAGGTTTAACGAAACTGAACAATTCCTCATGTATTTATTTGTTTTTCTAATTTTATTTTTTTTTTTTTTTTTTTTTTTTTTCAGGGCATAGCAACAGGCAAATATCATGGAGCTATATTGACAAATTCTGAAGAATGGGAAGTCAAGTCACTGCAGGCTGGACGCAAATCCGGCGATTTATTGGCACCAATAATTTACTGTCCTGAATTGCAATTTTCGGAATTTGCATCTGCAGTCGCCGACATGAAAAACTCAGTTGGGGTAAGTTAAATTGACCACTGCTTTTAAACTTTTTTTTTGTTATACACCTTGCATATTTATGTATATAATGGGAATATTCGAAAGTTTTTGCGTTGTATATAACACGAGAAGAAGTGATGTGTGGTTTTGAGTGACTTGTGATTTATGAAATTGTTGAACAATCGCATTAAGAAGACATTCGTGCTGGCATTATATTCTAGTCTTATTTCGTAAGAAAATTTTGAATGAACTTTATACCGAATTGGCCTTACAAAGTATCATACTATAAGGCGACTGTGGCCTGTGTAAATAGAATGGAAGAACGGAGTCCTCCTCATTCCAAAAAGATGTAGCAATAAGCACTCTTTGGAGCACTGTGTTTCCTACTGGGCTGATCTGTCGGTACAAAATTTGTACATGTAAATCTTTTAAATACACCTATTACACGTGTACGTGTGTGTGTGTATGCTTTTGAAAAATCTACTTTTACGCATGCAACTAAAAAGTTAACTTAGTAATTTCTGATTTTGTTGGCTACTTTTTTTTTATTAGTTTTTTTGTAGCAAGTAAAAATTCGATTATAATTTTTTTGGCAATGTTTTTTTTTAAAGGTTTTCTTAAAATTTTTTTCTTGTGTTTTTTTTATACCCTGTACCCAAAGGGTAAAAGGGTATATTAAGTTTGTGCGATTGTATGTAACAGACAGAAGGAGGCAAGATAGACCCTATAAAGTATATATATATTCTTGATCAGCATTGGAAGGGGAGTCGAACTAGCTTTGTCTGTCCGTCCGTCTGTCTGTCTGTCTGTCCGTCCGTCTGTCCGTCTGTCATGCTGTCTGCCGTATGAAAACGATTATTTCCGAGACTATAAGAGGTAGAGCAAGTGTGCACTTACAAACGGTTTCTCTCTAGACCCATTTTAAGGGGTACCCCCGATACAAATGTACCCCAAAATTTTGGGTTTTTGCATAAAAACGTCATTGTTTTTTATTCTAGGAAGTTCAAATTTAGTAAAAATTATGTCTATGATAGTCCCAATAAAATATCCCAATATGGATAGGACCAACAAAATTTTAGGTATAGCCCCCATACAAATTTACCCCATAATTTTGGGTTTTTACATAAAAACGTCATTGTTTTTTATTCTAGAAAATTTGAATTTAGTATAAATTATGTCTATGATAGTCCCAATAAAATATCTAAATATGGGTAGGACCAACAAAATTTTAGATATAGCCCCCATACAAATTTACCCCAAAATATTGGGTTTTTACATAAAAACGTCATTGCTTTTTGTGAAGTGTTTATAGTTTGTCTGAAAGTTTGTAACGCATTGAAGGAGACGTCGAAGACCCTATAAAGTATATATATTCTTGAACAACTTGATGAGACGAGTCAATCTTGTCATGTCCGTATGTCTGTCTGTCTGTCTGTCTGTCTGTTTATTTCTAGGCGATTTACTTGGAGACTTCTGGAGATATTTAGATGAAATTTGAAACTTTTTTTTTGATTAACTGTATTTTTATTATTTTATATTTATTATTTTTATATTTATTATTTAAATTTGATACCAATATTGTATCTAAATTTGAGTTGTATCAGATCATTGACCCCCTCCCATCCCATCTTGAATTTTTATCTAGGCCACTGTTTATAAATACATAAACTATTAAAAAATACGTGTGACGGACGGAATTTAAGTTTCGGTTTCACCGAAGTTAACGTTTTTCCTTGTTTTACTTTGGCAAAGTTCATTTTTCTCGATTTTTGTCACCGATATATTTTTGGGTAAAAGAATGCTGCAGTTAATTACAATTTGACACTCGTAACTTTGCTGCTGCCACAGCCACAGAATCATTTTGCCTTTGGCTTTTGACTCTTTTTTTTTTTTTTTTTTTTTTTTAATGTATTTTTGTGGGTTTTATTTGTTTGCTGCCTGGTAGAGTCACTACTTTCTGTAACATTGTTCTGGATGACTTATACACTTACACTCACACTCAACCAATTCGTTGTACATATTTCTCGTACGTGACTTTTTGTCGCAAAACTCTTTGAACTAAACTCTCTCGCTCTCTCTCTCTCTCTCTCTCTTAGGTTATGATTTGTGCTGTTTTACTTTGATGTATGCAATATATTTGGGTCATTCATGTTTTGTTTTGTTTTAGTTTCATATTTCTGGAGCAGATATCTTCTTTTGTGCTACTTAAATTCTTTTTAAAAATTTTATTTAGCTTCTAGCATTAAATTGACTTATACGTGTAGTATGTTAGGTTGTGTAGATACATTATTTATTTACCTTTTGAGTTGCTCAAACTTTGAGCAAGTTTTTTGTTTTTTTTCTTCTCATTTTAATTAAGTTTATCGTTGTTCAATGCATTTTTATGAGCAAAAACATGAGAAATGTTATGTTTTTGCAAGAAGAAAAAAAAAATTTATATATAGAAGATTGATTAGAATTACGTGTGATTTATATACAAAAGTGCACATAGAGCATCCATTGGGAGCCACTTTCATAGCCATTAGTGGCCTACAACAACTGTACTGAACGAATGATGTGAATGAGAACGAGAACTAGACGCATCAGACAGAAGCAACCAAGCAAGCAACTTAGCAAAAACAATCGAGTTACCTTATTGTACATCTAAAACGTTACGGATCAATGGTCATTCATCATTGTCACGCCATGCTTAGGCTACACACAAATTTATGTATGAATGTATGTAGAGGTACATTGGACAAGTGGACAAGTGGAACGCGCACAATTTCACAGCTTTTGAGAATTGTTGAGGAAGACGAAGCAGCAGAAGTAGCATATGAAGCTGCAATTGTGGTATGTGAGCTATAGTATGTGTTGTGATACCTTAGAGATGGCATTAACTAACTAGTTTTCGCGCATAACTTATAGCCAAGCGTCTATCGTTCTCGATCTAAGTAACATCACTAATTTTAAACGTTCTTGTGGGTGTTTTTGTTGTCTGTCACATTTTGGTTGCTGACAATTTACCACGTAACGCGCGCGCTCAGCTATGCTGTTTTGTGCCCTGTGCTCGTGTTTTGCACTTGAGGTGCGAGGTCAAATGCGTGCGTGTTTGTGTGTGTGTGTGCGTTTGATTTTTGATTTTTCGCACTTTATTACAAAAAGCGTTTAAAACAGACAGACAAACAGACAGCTTCTCTCATGTGTGTGTATGTGTTTTTTTTGTTTAGATATGCGAAAAAGAAAAAAATAACAAAACCTAGACAAAATATTTGCACCCACAACATCGTTGTTGTGTTTTGGCTTAACTCAATTCTTGTTTTCTAACATTGCCAATCTCTCTCTGTCCGTCTGTCTGTCCGTCTGTCTTTCTTTCACACCCAAAAATTGTCTGCATTTGACATACTCGTACACATAGCAGCACACTTTGATAAAGTGTTTTAAATTCAAAATGCATTTGCGTTAAATGCGAAAAAGCTGTCGTAATGATGAAAATGTTGATGAAAAAATAGCAACGCTCGCTTACCAAAAAATTGGTGCAAAGCAGTACAAAAGCGAAGCTGTCTGTTTAGATTTGAGAGGCTTATTTATTTTGTTTGGTTTTGTTTTTCTTGATTTTTTTTTTTTAATTAAGCTGCCACTAAATAGTGCACTAAGCACAGTTTTTGTGGTAAACGAACGTGCATGGTTAGCTGCAATTAGCTTAAGCATTTAGTGCTGACGGCCAAGATAAATTGCAAAAATTTGATTTTTTTGGTTTTTTACGTATGTTTTGATTTTTATTTTTGTACTATTTTGCTTTTCCTTCAGAGTATAATTTTCAATGCTTGGTATAACTAACTACAGTATAATCCGGTTATAACGACTCCTCTTATAACGACCGTCCCCATACAAGTTGGTATGGAACTGCTCCCTTTGGTTAGTGCGACGTCCGGATAACACAACGTATAATAGTCGGTCCCTTGGCCGTCGTTTAAACCGAACTCTTCTGTAAATCCAAGTAAATATAATGTAATGACTTTAAGTGTCCATCAAAACATTTTGTTAAAATAAAAGAAACTCTCGACTGATTTTGTTGTAAAGGGTGGTTAAATTTCAAGGGTGGTTAAATTTCAAGGGCCGATGTTGATTTTGAATAAAACACGAATTATTTAGGAAATGATTGACATTTCTTTTATTATGATATATTGGTATGACTCAATTATGTATGGAACAAAATATCGGCCAAATGGCCGCCACGGCTTCGGCGGCACACGTCCATCCGATGATCTAAATTTTCGATGACGCTGAGGCATAGTTGAGGTTCAATGTCGTTAATGTGCCGAATTATCTCATCATTTAGCTCTTGAATTGTTGTTGGCTTATTGGCGTACACCTTTTCTTTCAAATAACCCCAAAGAAAGAAGTCCAACGGTGTCAAATCACATGATCTTGGCGGCCAGTTGACATCGCCGCGACGTGAGATTATTCGGCCATCAAATTTTTCGCGCAAAAAAAACATTGTTTCGTTAGCTGTGTGGCAAGTGGCACCGTCCTGTTGAAACCACATATCGTCAACATCCATATCTTCCAATTCAGGCCACAAAAAGTTTGTTATCATCTCACGATAGCGAACACCATCCACAGTAATTGCCTGGCCTGCCTCATTTTCGAAGAAGTACGGCTCTATGATGCCGCCAGCCCATAAACCGCACCAAACAGTCACTCTTTGTGGATGCATTGGTTTTTCGACAATCACTCTTGGATTCTCATTCGCCCAAATGCGGCAATTCTGCTTATTGACGAATCTACTGAGGTGAAAATGCGCCTCACCACTGAAGATGATTTCCTTCGAAAATTGATCATCCACTGTTGCCATTTCTTGCCACCATTCTGACCATTGACGTCGCTTGAAATGGTCAAGAGGCTTTAGTTTTTAGTCAATTGAACCTTGTAAGCGTGTAAATGCAAGTCTTAATGCATAATATTCATTTTCATAATAGGCCTGAATAACTTTAACGCGTTGCTCGATTGTGTATCTTTCCATGGTTCAAATTGAGTAAGTCTGAAGTTGAGAAATGTCAAAAGAAATGCAGGAAAAAACTTGACGTTTAGGTGTGGTTCACATTCAACATCGGCCTTTGTACCACCCTTTATTACCAGGGATGTTACTCAAATCTCTTATTATTTTGCTAGAGATTTAGTAAAAAACTAAAAGCGATAGTGCCTTGCGATCTTTTAAAGAAATAATATAAATTTTTGTGACGAACGCAACGACTCATCTTTTTAAATTTTTTAAACAAAGTTCCCAAAGGGTTTAATTTTTCTACCTACAACTATGTACTATGTATTACTTTATTTAATGCACAATGTTTAATCATTTTTTATATATTAAAGTTGAAAAATCTATATGATCTGAACCCTATCACAAATCCAAATAATACAAGCTCTAAACCATAATGTTATAAATTTTTTAACCAAATAAATAAATTGAACATTTTTTTTTTGCAAATTCATTGGTTTCAGAAAGCTGTGTGTACAATGGGCGTCGTATTCGCTAATAATGGTGAAAATTACACTTAAATGCGACTTTCTCAGGAATTTTTTAATAAATTATAATTTACTGCCACCCCCAAACAAAAAAAAAAAGTGTCTTGATCTGCTAGTACAATGTTATAAATCAAAACCACATATTAAGGAGTGGTGTGAACTCGATAGTTCGGCTCTGACTCGCTTTAGAGCTTAAAAATCGGTTTATAATGTTTTAGCAACGGTTTCTTTTGAATTAAAAAGAGTTTTCTTCGAGAACTACCTCCAAACATGAAAACCAATAAATTTTTTTATTATTGTAAATTATTCAGACCAGTCAAATATTAAAATTGCTGGAAGAAATGATGCCTCTCAAACAATTTAAAAATCCATCGCAAAAATGCAAAATTTACTTTAATCGCAAGGTTTGGTTCACTCAGACTTTTGTTCTTTCATTTTGGTCTCAAATGTTAAAAAATATATGCGTGGACGGAAGCTTGCTTTTATTATATGAAGCTATTTAGAGAGACTTACGGATTATCACTTCTATCAATTAGAACATCATTAGAGCAAAAATGTATTGAAGTTTATTTGGATCCGAAGCTTAAATACCTGACACACGACAAACAAAGGGCTTGGATTGAATTTCACAATGGATTTGGTCAAGTTTGAATAGGAGCTTTATGATATATTATGATATCGGTAGTGTAAACTTGAGTGGACAATAGAAGTGATTTAAACAAATTCATTCATACAAGAACTCAAAAATAGACACTTGGTTTGTATGGGGCTTATCCCATAAATGGGCGTACCATCTTGGTTTTTGACATTAATTGACAATACAAGTATTTTTAACCAATTTAGAGTAGATACATTCATAAAAAATAACTATGCCTAAAAATGGGTCTGACACCTTAATTTTGACATGCAAACCTAGGATTAAAAAAAAGCATACATTTAAAATTTTCATTTCAATATCTTTAAAACTTTATGAGTAAAACACATCGCAACAGACAGACGGACGGACATGGCTAAATCGATTCGTCTTGTCGAGGTGATCATGGGATCTGCGATGTCTCCTTTAATTTTTAGACAAATTAAACAAATTAAATAATAATTATTATTAAATTCTATAATCTAAAATTGGTTAGTCCTTCGAATCCAGGGCAAGATATTACAATTGAATAAATTACGTTCTTTAAATGTTTATAGAATTTGAACCTCAAGATCAGATTTCTTATCGGTTCATAATGCTGTAATAAAAGAGAACAAGACTTTATATATATTTCAAGAACTACTTCATCTTGGTATCAATGCATAAAATATTAATAAGAATATTGATTTAAGATTTAAAAAAAACTAAGTAAACATTTTATTGCAGTTGGACATATTCTTTTTTCTTGTTGCGCACTCGCTTAGCTACATTTTTATCTTGCTTTCGCGTTTAAACGTTTGCGCTATAAAATACAAAAAAAAAAAAAACAAAAGAAAAAAAAGTGCCACGAAAATATTTACAAGCGACGATTTCAGAGCCATTCAATTCATTAAAAATCGCCAAACAACAATAAAAAAAAAAAGTTCGAAAAAAACTTAACTGAATTGAATTTAAAATGCTTTTGCGGATAATAAAAGCAACTTTTTTGTTTTGTTTTGTTGCTGATGCGGCGGATTTGCTTTTTACTTGCTTCTTTTTTATTTTAAACAATTACGCATACGCCGCGTGACCCAGACAACAAAATAGCAGCAGACAACATAAAAAAAAAGTAAAATAAGTACGCCAAAATATACAAAAGATCGAGCTGTGCTGTTGCTGCTAGTGACCACGATGACACTTTCGCCTCCGCCCATTTCTCTTATTGCAAAACGGCAACGCCAACGCCAACGCTGCCGCTATTAACGTCACCACCAAAGCCAAAATGAAATTCATTTTGAAAAACTTGGCGGATTTTTATGATCAAACATAAAAATCAATTACCAAAAATGGGAAATTTCACAGCAATAAAGTTTAAGTAACTTGAGCTCTTTGCTGCTGTTGCTGTTGCCGTTGCTGCTTCTGTTGCTGTTGCCGCTACATTGGCAATGTTTCTGTCTGCCGTTGTTGCAATTGTTTTTGTTGTTGTTGCAAAATAAATTGAGAAACAATTTGAAATGTTTAAACAATTTTATTGTTTTTGTTTATGTTTCACTCACTTGTTGTGTTATTCTTGTTTGCTTTATTATTGTTGTTTTTTTTGTTTGATATTATTGTTTTTGGCTTTTTGTTGTTGTTGTAGATGAAGGTTGTTTCTTAGAAAATTGTTGTTGTTGTTATTCTTGTAGAGCTTTAAACAAAGCACAAGTGTTGATTTATGACTTGAATAACATTTTATTTATATATTTGTATATAGTACACTTTTGTTGTTGTTGTTGCTGTTACTTTAGGTTGCAGTTAAGTGGGTAACCCTGCCGGATATGATAGTTGTATTTTGTGTTGCAAGTTGTACAATAAAGAAAACAAAAAACCAGAAACAAAAACAGAAACAGAAACTGAAACAGAAGCAACAAACAGTATCAAATAAAGTAGTTGAACCATTTACTATGGCGCTTTTTTACTATACTTTCTCAATTTAGTCTCCATTTCACTTGGTTGCGCTTCTGTTCATGCTTGTTTTGTGCCATTTCCACTCTGTTACCACTCTGCTCTGCTCTGCTTCTGCGCTGCTCTGCAATGTTGTTCTTCTAATAAAGTTTAAGAAATTTTAGGCAATAAATTTGTTTTCTTGGTTAGCTTGTTTGTATTTCATGTGTACATGTTTGAGTTATACTCGCAGCTGTTTTTATTTTCTTGTACGTACATATAACCCTTTTCTACACTCGTTTTTTTGGTTTGGAAGATGTGACTTATGTAGGCGTAAATAATGTGACAAATTTTTTTTTTTGTACTTGTTTAATTTAGAAAAATTCATCAAAGTTCATTTTAGTTTTAAATCGAAACATTATGTTTTTATTAAAAACATAGTTAATTAAGAATTGTAATTTGTAGACTTACCTGTTGCAACATGTGGACCGTTCAACCGTAGGACACTTCAAGTTTACGAAATCCGTAGATGAAATATCAACTAATCCCGACTACTGTGTTCCTAATATAAACTTCAACAAGAGGTATGAAGTCACTACTCTACTGCAAAAAGGCTGGAGTAGTCAAAATTAGACATTAGAAAGCTCAGTCAGCATATACACAGGAGGGGGTCCATGCCCCAGAATTGGGTATTTACATAGTCTTCCGGTTTCCTGACCAATGCAGTGTTTATCAGGCAGAGGTCATAGCAAAAAAATAAAACCATGAAACTTCTTAAATCCCTCATTACCCATCCAGAACATATCTCTTTATTCTTGCATATTCAAGTGCCCCAAAGAGCACTTGAAACTTAAAAGCACAAACAACTTATAATCTATCACTGAGTGTCGCAAGTCTCTCAACGAGATGGCCTTATACTGCAGTTTTCCCCATATTTTGTTTACTTAGACATTTTGGACATTTGCAAAGCAGACGAACTGGATTGGCTAGGTACCACGGCTAAAATCTTTCCAGAAAAGAATTCGGTCGGAACACCTCTAGTTACATGTAGACTACTTATAATGGAAAAAACTCTACTTACTGCAAACAGTAAGTGAACGATCCTAACAACTTGTAGGATGTCCAAGATAACGTGGGCTTCCTACAACCATAGGAGGTCCAAAGATATCCTACAAATGAATAGACTAGTTAAGTGTTCATTGATAGAATTAACTATGGGATTCTAACTTATAGGCACGCACGCTAGACGCGTAGTTGACCCCTCAAACGACCTTTGTAGAAGCTGAAATGTTTAACACCTGCTCTGTCACCAAGTAGAAGAAAATTTGAATATATGGGTAGATACTCCTTAGAACATCTGCCGGCAAAAGCATCGATAAACATCAGGAATATATTTAAATATGCGAGAGTAACAAAGTGGTGTTAGAAATCCAAGGTATTTTATTGTCTCCGAGCTGGCTTTTTTCTTTTAGATCCTGGCCTAAGTGATCCTTAATTTAACCTAACATAACTGAGGGTAAAATGGTGTATTAAGTTTGAACGGAGGTGTATGTAACAGGCAAAAGATGTTTGTCATACCTCAAAAGCGGCTAGCTTTCTGTCCGTCCGTCCGCCCGTCCGTACACTTATCTCGTAGATTAAAAAAGGTTAAACCATTAAGCTTAAACATTCTTGACCAGTTCAATGAGACGATTTAGTTATATACGACTGTCTGTCCGCACTTCTGTTTGTCTGTTAAATGCTTCATGATTCATTCGTTCAGTTTTAAAGATATTGAGTTAAAATTTTAAATGAAGCTTTTTTTTGTTCACGACTACTTTGTTTCTCAAAATCAAGATACCACGCCTATTTTAGTACATAGCCCTCATTAATTTTTGTTTATTTCGATTTTTTTCAGTACATTCTCGGTACACGACCTTAGATTATAATTATCCATTAAGCTAGCCACAGAAGATTTCTTGTTGTTGTCTTTACATTATCACATTTTCTTCTTCTTCTCAATTGGACACTCTCTTTAGGAATGATTTTTACTAGAGCTATCAATTGAATACATTGAACTATTACTGTCTTATTTAAGTTGAACTATCTCGTGTAAGTTAACTTAAAAATTTAAATACATTTCCAATTTTATTTCTTTCATTGTCAGTTTTCGTCGCTTAACGCATTCAGTTGTAATATAAAAGTCGTTCGTGTTAAAGCAAATCTTTCCGCTTGTTATTATAACTTCCGTTACTGAGGCACCCAACCATTTGCTACAACGTCTTTAGAAAGAAAGAAAAAAATGGAGGAAGACATGGCGCGCGTGTCTCATGCTGTTGCACGTTTCGTATTCGATACAAAGTTTTTTCCTCTTTTCAATTTTTTTCAGTTTTTTTTTTTCCATAATATTATTCTTTTCTTATTTCCCCTGTACTATTATATTATAAAAGTCGTCGGTCGCGTATACTGTTGCTTTATGCTTTAAAACTCACTTTCATTCAACTCGCAAATTCAATGTTTCTAATATTTTCCCATTGCCATTTCCGTTTGCACTTTGACTTTGGCGTTGTCTCGTTTTCGGCTCGTTCCACCTCGTTCTACTCCTTGCTTCTTGTGCTGCTGTGCATGCATTGAGTAGGAAAAACTTTTTCAACATCTTTTACAGGAAAATTGAATAAAAATTGTTGTCGCCGGTTTTGTGTTTTGCGTTTGCGTTTTCGTTAGCGTGCCACATGCCGCATGCGTCTATTCTTGTTTGTATTACTTTGGAGCGTTGACTTTATTGAATGATTGTGTAATTGATGCCGAAACCAGTCGAAGGCATTCAATGTTGTTTCTTTTTTTTTTCTGCTGAATGTTTGTCATTGATGTGAAATTGTTACGCGGATAATATGTTTCTTTGATGTTTGCTACATCTGTAAAAGAATTTTTAAAGTTTTGCAAAACCAATTGTAAAATGTTGTCGACGAGAAGCGTCAAGAATTTGGCTTGTCAAATAATCAATATAATCAGATCTTGGTAAAATATTGGGTGCCATCTGGCATATTCGAAACGGTTTGTTTAGTGTAGCAATATTTATTGAAAATTATACTATTCCAAAGTGGGATACATTTTCGAATCATTCTTCGCGAATATTTGAAGAAAATAGACCAACAATGTAAAATTGTGCGATCAAGCCGATCAATTAACTCACCATGACTAGATATTGTGTAGTGTTACGGTGGAAATGCTTCATATTGAGAGAAGTTGTTATTTGTTACTATAAGAACTTCGGTAGGACCAAAGCAAAAATACTCGCTACACGAAAGTTGTAATAATTGAATTTTCCTGAAAAACTCATTTAAAGGTGGTGAATTTGTATGTGGAATGTATGTTATAGTGGCTTGGTCCGTATCAAAGGATGGCAGTAAAAGTGTTTTGCATCTAATTTGGGGTGAATACATTCATAAATAATAAATATTTTTAGAAAAAAATTCGAAAGTGGGCGGTAAGTCGGTATGGGAGCTATGCCTTAAAATGGACTTGGCACTTTAATTTTAACACTTGATCTGCTTAGGGCTGATAAAAGCTTAAGTTTTGAATTTTATATCAACGTCAGCGGCTGCGCCTCATTGCCGGGATATTCTGAAAAGATTTTTATACCCTTTACCCAATAGGTAAAAGGGTATATTAAATGTATGTAACAGGTAGAAGGGAGCATAATAGACCCTATAAAGTATATATATCAGCATTGAAATGCGAGTCGATATAGCTATGTCTGTCTGTCTGTCTGTCTGTCCGTCCGTCTGTCCCGCTATCTGCCGTATGAGTGCACTTGCAAACGATTTTTCTCTAGTTCCTATGATTTCTGCGTAAAAACTTCTGTGTTTCTTATTCTAGGAACTTCAAATTTAGTATAATTTATACCCAGTAAAATAGCCCAAGATGGGTAGAACCAAAAAATTTTGAGGTGTAGCCCCCATACAAATTTATGGTACTATGATAAGACTTAACTTAAGGTACATCAAGATGGAGTACAAGGTATTTTGATCATACTCGACTTCAGCATTCTTTCTTGTTTTCATATGTTTCAGTGTTTTGACTGACATTGACATTTGGCTTCCAGGGTGTCCAAAATGATATTTTTCCAAATAGTTTAATTTAAGCTGATTTTTAAAAATTCTGTAAGGCGGCAAGATAACAATTTGAAAATTAACGAAGGCAATTTATATGAGAGATATTTTTTCTTCCACAAAAAAATATTTCTTTTTTCTATTCTCCCTTCCAAAATATAGATTTTCTCAAAAATGCAATTAAGGCGTGTGTTGGCTAAATTTAACTAAATATTAACTACAATTTTATTTTATCAACCTACACATTTATAGATAATTTTTGATTTAAGCTACTCGTTAACTAAAAACCACTAAGCTTCAGTTATATCAGAATATGTCATAATCGATGTGCCTAAATTTGTTCTAATGCTTCGGTATTAACTTATGACATCACGCATATAAAATACACATTAGCTAATTAATAATAGCACTGAACTAAACTAAACTGAACTAAACTAAAATGCTATACACAGCTAAATGCGTAGATACATGCTCGTAGATACATAGATGTGCCAACCAAACCAAACCAAATCGAACCAAACTGATATGAATTACAGTTCAAATGAAGAGGAGGCAGCATGCGGCTGTTGCTGGAAAGTGAATTGGGTTTTACACGAATGCCACTTTGTACTAGATAATGTGTTGAAAATTTGAATTTATTGCATTCAATTCGATTCGACAGACAGACAGACAGACAGACGGACAGTGCATACAGACGACGATTTGATGTGCATTGCTCTATATTGTGGCATGTGTTGTGCTTTAGTACATTCGTATTTGGAGTCACGGCTTATTTACAAAGCACAATCAATGTGCGGATAATGCAATCAATGTTAATGTCATTAGCTTGACAAATGTTTGCCATTATTGATGAGAACGCATCATCGTCTGCGGTGGTGGTTCGTTCTGTTAATGCCAAAGTTGCTGCGGCGGTTGCTGCTGCTGCTGCTGCTGCATGTCTCAAATCAAAATTCAATATGCATTTTGCTAATTGTTAAAGTTTTGATTCAAAATATAATATTATATTGTACAATGTGTTTCGTTAATTGACTATTTAGTTGACAACATACCATAGTTGAGCAATTAATGAAAAACGTCTATACAAGTCGAACCCGTTTAACACGGATCTTATGAAATGACGTGTTAGGCGAAATCGTGTTAAGAAATAAGTAACCAGTGCAAAAGGAGTGTAACGTTCCACGAATTTGAAAAACGACAAAGAATATTTATTTTTATGGTTTCACGATTTTTCATACCCGCCACATATAGAAGACATCGTTGAACCCATAAAGTAAATATGTATATTATTAATCAGCTCGAATAGATGAGTCGATCCGCTATGCGATTCATTCCGTCACTTTTAAAGATATTTAACAAAATCTTTAATCTTTGGCTTTTTTCCACAAAGATTACCTTAGATATTAAAACCAAACTGCCACTCCTATTTTTGGGCATAGCCCCACACGAACTTACCCATTATTTTCAAATTTTTGTTTGAAAAAAGTTATTATTTATAGGTAAATGTATTCTTTATGTTGAGGGTAACTGCATAGTAGACGAGATTCTAGGGAAGAACTTGGTTGGGACACCCGTAGTTACTTGGAGGCTCTACTTACCGCAACAGAAAGTGGTGCAACTTAACGAATTGCGGCATATCCAGGATAACCTGGCTTGCTTACAATTGTAAGAGATCATATGACATCCTCAACATGAAGAGAACAGATATTTCCTCACTGATAGCAGTGACCACGGGACACTGTCTCATAGGCACTCAAAGAAGCATGCTAGACGTTCGCTTTAATACTTTTTGTAGAAGCTGTGTAAATGGGAGAAAGAAAATATTGAACATCTTCTCTGTTATTGTCCAGCTCTAAAAAGTAGTGTTAGCAAAAAGAGTGATTTTCGAATCGCAGTGTAATTAGCGAATGCGACTTAAAAATCGCAGTGACTGTAAAAAGTTATTAAATCACAGTTCGCGAAAAAAAACAATCAGCGATTTCTAAACAGGTTCACTGTTCGCGAAGAGTGATGCACAAAAATGCCGCTTATTGAATTATGAAAAAAATAAAATTCTGCACATTTTAAGGAATCACCAGTGACTGGATAATAACATATATCAACGAATTTGTTCAGGCGGGGTGTTCAAGCGAATATTAACGATTCGTGAAGAGTGCTAAGAGCACCAATCACTGATAAATGAAATTAATCAGGAACAAGAAAATCGCAAATCACTACTTTTAGTGCGACATTGTAATTTTTAAATCACTAAAAAATTACCAATGATGATTTTTTTTTTGACAACATCATTGAGTAAAAAGTTTCGAACTCTTGGCAAAGATATTTTTAGAAGATCAGTCGGAAGTAACCACGATTGAAAACAGAAGCCTATGTATATATGTTAAGGCGACAAAACGGTGGTAGCTTAGAGTCCTTGGGTTCTAAGCTGTCTTTTGAGATCATGTGTCATCAAAAAATTTTATAGTGCCACCATATAGGATGGTTCTATATCGAAAATAAAAAGACCCGTAATTTTTGTTTTTTAAATCAGATCATGTTAAATGGTGCTGCCAACGGGTCTTCTTATTTTCATTATAGAACAAGTCTTGGGGGTGGGAGCATTAAGATTTTGTTAAAAAAAATTTGTTTCATACATTTTTGGACCACACTAGTATACACTATACGACTATAACAAAAAGTCTTCATATAAATTCATCTCCCATTTTCAAATTTTTTTTTTTAAGAAAATCAATATTTTAATCTATAAATTTCATATCAATATTGTGTCTTTACTTGGGTTGTATTATACCTTTGAGCCCAATCCATCTCATCTTAATGTGAGCACAATAGAACAATATGACAACTATTATCGATCTGTGAATACCCTAATTGTGTTTAGGATTGTATCAGACCATTGACCCCACCCATTTTATATAACTATTCAAAGATTCATGTGAAGGTACTTAAGCTTCGGTTCCACCGAAATTATCGTTTTTCCTTGTTTTTATGTCGTATACTCCCCCACTAGAGTAAAGTGGTATTTTAATATTTAATATCAAGAAATTCGGTATGGATTTCAACTCTGATGCTCTCAATAAAATATTCCAATGTTGCTTTAATCGGACAGTTAATTAATATGATTTTATACGTAGAACGTATTAGAGCGTGTTTGTGCTAAGCGGGGTCGACCTGATCTTTTTTCTTTAAAATTTGATACAGTAAACATTCGATTCAATAGCGAACAAACATGAAGTGACAAAACTTGATTCCATTTTAGAAAAATATAAACGATGATGATGCTGATGAAAAGAGACAATTTTACAATTTTGTGCTATTAAGAAAAACAGCATGTTGCCGTTGTGGATGATGATGATGACGATGACGATGATTGTGTGCCAAAGACAGCTCATGTCCTGCCGCAGTTGACAGAGTTGTGTGAAAGAGTTGCAAGCAACAAAGAGGACGATTGTCGTCATACACGCAGCGGACTTCCGCTCGTATTTTCTAGATTTTCATACATTTCATATTGTTGCATTATGAAGTGAATAATGCCTTGCTGCACTGACTTTCAATGGAAGAAATGGCGTACAAACATAATCTTTGTTGCTGCTAGTTGGTGCTACTCCTCGTACTTCGTATTCGGCATTTATCTATGGCTTTTAACGTTGTCAACGGGCGGTTTCTCATGGTGTATTCTTATTTCAAAATATGGGCGTGTTTTCTTTTTTTTTTTTTTTATGCTTAAATATTTTCTTTATGTTTGGCATTTAAGCAAAGCAATTTCCGTTGAGTTTTCTAAGACTTGTCGGATGGCTGCTTGGTTGTTTGGTTGGTTATTTGGTTGGCATGTTATGATTTTGGTTTGCTTGTATCCTTTTATGTGGTTATAACGCTGCTGCCATTACATATCACTTGCATGCATGTATTGCATTGGCAGCGTTCAGAAAAGTTGTAGAATATTTATAAATTGTATATAAAATACAACATTAAACATTAGTCGACGACATTGGTACGTTAGTTGCCTTTAACATGGAATTTTTCGTCACAGCGTGTGACTTTTTAATATAGACAGAAGAAAGCAGAGCACCAGTGTAGCAGCTTGTTGCTTGTAACATTTCCCGTTTACAGAACAGAATACAAATAATTTCTTTTTCTTTCAATATTTTGCAGGATCGTAGCAATGCGCAATCTTCATGTGCTGGACTCTTTATTGCTGCGCATTTAGGTTTTGATTATCCGGGCGTTTGGATACATGTGGATATGGCAACACCAGTACATTGCGTAAGTATTCAGTTTGGCAAAACAAGCTTCATGCATGTTCAATATTAATATAAACTTTCTTTTTAAATTACAGGGAGAACGCGCTACCGGCTATGGCGTTGCATTGTTATTAACACTTTTTGGTAATCATACGGATTCGTCGATGTTGAAAATGATTGCTCCAGTGAATGAAGAACCACCATCGAAACGCATGTGTCGTGATTGAAATTGGATTTAAAAATTAATAAATTAACCTCACAAACGGCAGCGTTCAATACGAAATTTTTGTATACTTTATGTTTAATTCAAAGAATAAAAACTAAATCAGTCTTGCATTTAAAAAAAAAAAAAAAAAGCTAGAGAAAAATGTCAACTTCGGTAGAACCGTTGCTTTGATACTCTTCACATGACGCATTTACATTAAAACTATTTCAAAAAGTCAAGATAGCATGCTGAAATGAAGAATTAAGCCATTTATGTGTCTCAGAAAGTCTCCATTATTATTTTTTAAATATTTCAATGAAAGCTAAGAGAAAAATTTTAAAATATGCACACTGTCAGATGAACAGTGGGAGATACTGTGTTGTGTGAAGAGTACGAATGGTAACCAAATCAATCGTTCAAGACAAAGTTTTTTTTTTTTGTTTACAGAAAATATAATTTAAATTTTTGAATTTAATATTTCTTTCTTATTTTTAAATATTTTACAAAGACAAATACAGTCAGATACCCATTTTCAAAGTTAGTGATTTACTTTTCAAATAAATTCTAATAACCTTATAATTCTCAAACAGTTAAGGCATAACAATATAGTTTCTGAGTAATCGATTGTGAGACGTCAACAAGGGACATGAGAAATGAACTTTACATACAATGTGAATATACCAAACGAACCAGTTGTGCTTTTTTAACACAAGTTTGACTGCCGATCATGCTGAAACTCCTTTATTGATATGGTAAAACTGTTTGCGAATTATAATATTATAGGAATTTGAAAAATTAATCAATATCTTTGAAAGTGGCAGGATATTTACTTAAGCTGCTGCATAAAGTCAGTAATTGGTACAGTGATCGAATACATAATAGCATTGTCGTTTTGGGCACTAATAGGACCTGATGCAGGCTTTTAATGCCTACTGTATACGTAAACACTTAAAAAACCTTTTGGAAGCATAGGAGTTTTTGTTGTCAATAGTTATAAATCAAAAAATTCTATACAAATTTGTGATTCACATAGACTGGTCACTGGAATATCTCCTACTCGAGTTGGGTGGATGACACTAATTTGCCTAAATAAGGCACAAAAGACTTGATTTTCCTATACATCGATTTTCAAGTTTTTATTAAACGACAGATCCTCAGGCGTTCATCTCTAAACGGACAGAATATGATCTCATTGCAGAACCGATTTTCGAACCGTAATCTTCGAATATTGCCGACATGTCAGAAAATTCAAATTTTTTTCCCGAATGAAAGTGACCTGTGAAATTTCTTATGGACAAAACTATATTTTTAATAAAGAAGTTCATGACTTTATTTCATTTTGAAATGTAAACAGTTGATTTCTATGTTTTATAGGTAAGTTGACTTAAATTTCTTGTTTTTACTTTTTACTACATCATGAACGCTCTCCCGCATTGTTGCAGAAAATGCTGAGGACTCTTTCTGAACTCATAGAACCAGCACTGCAAACAGTCTCAACTTGGGCAAAATTCTCAGGCTTGGGAGTAAGTTCCAACAAAACAGAGTTGGTACTCTTTACAAGGAACTATAAAATACCACAACTCACCCAACAACTCTATTGTCTCTACAAGGCCATTGTAAACGCAATACTTCTATATGGAACACTTGTCTAGTGGCCTGCCTTACTTAAACTCTCAATAAGTTACAAAGAAGTACGGAGCTTTGCATTAGCGGACCACTTTGCTCTAACTCTAACGGAAGGATTTAAAACTATTCTTAGCATCCGGACCCTAAACTTTGTGGGTAAAGTCACAGCATCTATTGCGGCATTCAGACTAAAGCGTTACAGTAGGTTGCTCATCAAAGAAAAGACCTTACACACTAGCAACAGTAGCTGGTCTAAGCACTAGCTGGTCTGTAGAGTAGAAGTCTCTTATAATGACCAATGCAGAAGTGTCGAAAATACAGAACACCTAATTGTCCAATGCCCATACCTACTTGGGAACAGGTTCAATCGTATGGGTTGATATTTCTTTTGTAGTTTATCGGAGATCTACACGGAGATCTACAAGACCTAGTTTACCTTTTCTCCGGCAGCTGTACAGACGCACTCAAAAAGGCGTGCCGGAAAAGGAAACTCAAAACGACCTATAAGCCACCCTGGTGGTCCAATCAACTGGGCGACCTTAGAAGGGAGTGTAGGAGGGGTTTCAACCGAGCCAAATGGTCTAACCAAGACCGCGACTGGGAGCAATACAAAGCCCAACTTAAGAAGTTCAAGTCCGCTCTCAGGAAATCTAAAAGAGAATCCTGGGCTAAGTTCTGTAGCGAAATAGAGACCACTTCTGAAGCTTCACGCTTGAGAAAGGTCATCTCTAAAACACCAGTATCAGTAGGTTATCTTATCAAACCTGATGGTACCTGGACCAACTCGAGTACTGAGTCCCTAAATCTTTTGATGGACACACACTTCCCTGATAGCCCTATCCAACAGGAAGCATCAGGTGTTACAGAAGCTATCTCACAACCAGTGTTTGATGCTATTGTTTGTAAAGAAAGGATCGAATGGGCAATCGACTCCTTCAAGCCGTTTAAAACTCCGGGGCTGATGGCATCACACCGGCTCAACTACAACAAAGCAAAGAGATAGCCATACCTTGGCTTGAGGTAATCTTTAAGGGTAGCCTCAAGCTAAATCATCTTCCTTCAGCCTGGAGGGAAGTTAAAGTAGTATATATCCCTAAAGCAGGGAAAGCATCCCATGTAACACCAAAGGATTTCAGACCGATTAGTCTATCATCTTTCATATTAAAAACCCTAGAAAGATTGATTAACATATACATGAAAGAAAGTATCAACCCTAGACTCATTTCCAACTCACAGCACGCCTATACCAAAGGAAAATCCACAGAAACAGCACTTCATATAGTCACCTCGACTATAGAAAAATCTTTCGAGGAAAAAGAATACACTCTAGCAGCCTTTCTTGACATAGAGGGAGCTTTTAATAATGTCCACCCGGGGCCATCACTGGTGCCTTAACGGACGTAGGGGTCGACGCCTCCTAACTGGTTTTATACGCTCTATGCTAACCAGCAGAGCTGTTAACTCCACGTTGGGAGAGGCGGCGACTCGTAGGTGCGTTAATAGGGGGACCCCCCAAGGGGGTGTTCTCTCTCCTCTACTATGGGTCTTAACGGTTAACCAGCTGTTGAGGCGTATGGCGGAGGAGGGATACCAGGTGATTGCCTACGCGGACGACGTGGTGATCTTAATAAGAGGAAAGTACCCTCAAACACTCTGTCACCTAATGCAATCAGCACTAAAAAGCTTATCTTCCTGGGCAACCTCATGCGGACTAAGCATCAACCCAGCCAAAACGGAACTTGTACTCTTCACTAGGAAATATAAGATTCCGGCACTAGTTCCACCAAAACTTAACAATATCTCCCTAACCTTTAGTGACAGTGCCAAATATCTGGGTGTTATCTTGGATAAAAAGCTAAACTGGAACGATAATATAGAAGAACGTATCAAGAAAGCCAACGTGGCGCTCTTCACATGTAAAAAAGCCATTAGCAGGAGGTGGGGTTCTCACCTTGCATTGTACACTGGCTGTACACGGCAGTGGTGCGACCAATACTTCTGTATGGAGTCTGCGTCTGGTGGCCAGCACTCGACAAAGTGACCAACCGCAACCGTTTACAGAGGGTTCAAAGGAGTGCGGAGATCTGCATTAGCGGTGCTCTACGCACCACACCAACTGATGCACTAAATACTCTCCTATATCTTTTACCTCTAGATCTCGAGCCCAAAGAACTGGCAACAAATACAGCTATGAGAATCAGAGAGACGGCAGGCTGGCTCAATAGCAACTACGGACACTCGAGGATACTCAACCTTCTAGTGTCCCTGCCACCAGTCACCGATTACTGTACGTCATACCCAACTTTTGGTAAGAGGTACAAAATCTCAATCCCAACAAGAGCTCAATGGGAAGACCTACCCCATTTTGAAACCAACGCTATTAATATTTACACAGACGGGTCCAAACCGGGGAAGGGTAGGAGGAGGTATCTTTTCCCCGGACCTGGAAATCAGGGGAATCCTTCAGACTTCCTGACCACTGCAGCGTTTTTCAAGCTGAAATGATAGCCATACACGAAGCTATGCCTTTTTGGGGACACCACCCAATTCGTAGACAAAAAGTACACATCTTTTCAGATAGTCAGGCTGCCTTAAAGGCGCTTGACTCGTGTAATAACACCTCAAAAACTATCTCCCAGTGCCGCAAATCTCTTAACGAGATGGCGGAGCAATGGGATATTTGCCTCACATGGGTTCCGGGTCATCAAGATATATTTGGTAATTGCGAAGCAGATAGATTGCCCAGAGATGGCACAAATTCCGTTATTCCTCCTGGGAGGAGAGGAGAGCCTCTCTAAAACTGCGAGTGAAAGAAGAAATAATAAGATTAGCAGAGATTAGATGGACCACAAACCCAAAATGTAATATCTCGAGACTTACGTGGCCAGAGTATAGCACCAAAAAGAACAGCCCAGCTCATGCGCCATAATAGACAGACCCTATCCGGGATGGTAGGGAGCTCTCACGGGACATTGTCTGGTGGGGAGACATGCCGTCCGGACTAGGGGTAGCCGCAAATGACTTCTGTAGGAGCTGTAGAAACGAGGAAGAGGAGGAGACAGTAGAACATTTTCTCTGTCACTGCCCAGCCCTTAGTAGAATAAGGTTTACCGTACTTGGTAGGCCGTTTCTTAATAGCCTGGCGGAGATTGCATCAGTAAGGATTGGTGCGGTAGCCGCCTTCATAAGGAAGACGAGCTGGTTCGAGTAGGAGGATTATAGAGATCATATGGTATCACAATGGGCCTCTTTGGCCTAGGTGACGTCGCGGAATTTTCGCGGCGGCCATTTTAACCTAACCTAACCTAATCTACACGATCGAAGTAAGAAACATTGCAAGTTATGTAAAAGCGTCTCAACTGGTGCTTCTGTAACTGGCCTCCTACCTGCTACTAGAATCCTGTATAGAGATGGGTGTGAAAACCGTAATATTTGTTAAACTAGTTTTGATTTATTCATCAAAAAGCTTAAAACTAAACAGTGCAGTGTTATAATTTATAAATATTTGCAATTTAGTACTTTAAAGTGATCGAGACCCAGTGGGGCCCATAAAACTCTGCGTGATTCCCGTTCCGACGCCAAACTCTAATCCTGTGACATAACAATAGGCCTAGGTGTTGTAGTGCGTTTAAGCTTTTTAATTCAAATTTAATTAAATAATTTCCCAGTATTAAATATTCTTCAGCATACAACATTTGTGTATTTTTTTTAAAGACTTTAAAGTACCATTAAGCCATAAGCCTGAACGTAGCAACTCTAGTGTTCATTTAATTGGCCTTGTAGCTTTGTATGTCAAGAAGTAGAACAACTTTCGATTAGCATTTGTCACTTTAATTGTATTTTCTTTCTAAAGCAATGAATATGCTCACACAGACATACACACACATACATACACACACACACGCACGCACGCAATGCTACTAAACATTACTTCGTAGACAGCCATTCAGATGCACTTCTTTATTGTTCTTCATTGTTGTTGCTGTTGTTGTTGTTGTTTTTTTTTGTCCTTTATTTCATTTGTGCAACGCCTTTATCTGCTGCTGTTCAATTAAGCGCTACGTTGCAATTCCGTTTGGTTGCAGCATCATTGTCAATTTTTTTTCCTTCTTCTCCTGCTGCTGCTGCTATGGTTGCACATGTTGAAGCTAACTCACTGTCGTTTGCTGCCAGCTTAAGTGGATTCCATCAGCATGACGACACTGACGACGACGATGACGAGGAACATAACGAAGACGACGAGGATGACGACGAGGATGACGACGAGGATGACGACGAGGATGACGACGAGAATGACGACGATGGCATCAATGGTGACGATTGTTGTTCCTACAAAGTAAAGCAGTAAAATGGAGCATTCGTATATAAAAAAAAAAAAAAAATGAAATAAAAAAAAAAAACAAAATACAATGAATTGTTGTATAAATTAAATTGTAACGCGCAATGTTTGCATTGTTGTTGTTTTAATTTTTTCTTTGTTGCTTTTTGTGCATTTTAGTTGCCTACATTTTTAGTTGCTGCATGCTGCAATAGAACAGCATGAAGCGCAACTGTTCTACGATTGCAATTTGTTTGTTCTCAATTAGATTTAGTTTATTTTTTTGTGAAGTTTATTTTATGGCTTATATAAATTATATGTGTTTCTTTTTTACAATGTGTAAAATGGGTTTTATTAGTTAAAAAGAAAAAGTCGTATATATTTTATCCACGAGACACTACATATGTGCATTTATCTTATGGATATGCAGTTTACAATTAAAAAACAAGCAAAAACTTTAACTTCGGTGGAAGCTCCTATATTGTTATGCTTAAACTTTTTGAGAGTTATAAGATTATAGAAATTTATTTGAAAAGTAAACCACTTATTTCGAAAATGAGAGCCTGGCTGATAGTTACAGATACAAGAATTTTCTTAAATCATAGCGTGAGATCAGCTTGTATTATTGCTATTCGTTAATGTTCCCGATTCTTATGGTCATGCCATATCTTGAGAATGGCTTCACCGATTTCATCTTATTTTTTATTTTTTTTAATAATTTAAAAAAAGGCTGTTACATATTGATAAACAAGTAGTTCCGCAAAAAATTGAGAAATTAAAAAAAAAAAAAAAATACAAGTCCTAATATCTCAAGATTTCAAAATACCCTCTACAAAGAGAACATTAGGACAAGATAAAATTTTTTTAATTGAATTTTGATTTTTAAAATTTTTTAAATGTGAATCGAAAGCAGTTCAAAAAATTTACTGAAATTGGGTATTAAGGAGCGGAAAAGGCAGGTTGGTGTCAAAATAATATTTGAAAATAACTATTTGCGACACCAGAGCAAGCCAAGGCATTTCGGATAGTTATAATTAAAACAAAAAAGAACGCTGAAGTCGAGTATGCTCGACTGCAAGATACCCTGTACCCAATCTATATGTACCTTAAGTTAGGTTCTATTTTACTACCATACTTCATTGAATTGGATTTTCATAGAAAAACTTAAAAAATCGGGTATATCTTTGTATGGGGTTATACCTAAAATTTTGTTGGGCCTACCCATGTTGGTCTATTTCATTGGGACTACCATAGACATAATTTATACTAAATTTGAATTTTTGTAAAGTAAAAAACAATGACGTTTTTATGTAAAAAACCAAAATTTTGAGGTAAATTTGTATGGGGGCTATACCTAAAATTTTGTTGGTCCTACCCATATTTGGATATTTTATTGGGATTATCATAGACATAATTTGTACTAAATTTGAACTTCCTAGAATAAAAAACACTGACGTTTTAATACAAAACCCCAAAATTTTTGGGTAGATTTGTATGGAGGGCACCCTTAAAATGGGTCTAGAGAAAACCCGTTATCGATTGATCTTATCAATTTTGAATTGAAAACAAAATTTAGCAGAAATCGCTTTACCAATGAATAACGTTAACTTCGGTGAAACCGAAGCTTAAATACGATGATTAGATTAACTTTTATTGAATGAATATAGGCGTTCGATTTGTAAAGGGGTTATGTGCTATAATGATCCTACTCAAGGCATGTGTCCTATCATAGTTTGCTACAATAAGTATTTTGAAGATATTTAAAAAATTAGCTTCATAAATAAACATTTTTATATAATATGAATGCTTAAAAATTAGGGATCCATTTCTATGAGGGTTCTCAATTATCAACCATGTGAAGGTCCTTTTCTAAACATGAGTTGATATTAGAAGTGTTTTCAACGTATTTGAAACAAATCAAAAATTTGTATGTAAACTATGACTAAAACTGGGCGTGGCACTTTGGTTTTAACAAATTAACTGCTTAGGACTGAGAAAAGCTTAAGTTTTGAATTTGATTTGAATTTCTTAAAAACTAAGCAAACGAAACGTGGAATTACAGACGGACAGACGGATATGGCTATGTACACTTTATGGGGTATACTGTGCCTCCTTTCATGTGTTACAAATTTTTTCGACAAACTGAATATTCACTTTCACATTGACACATTGTCACGGGTATAAAAATAAACTTTTTTTTTATATAAGAACTCAAAAATGTATGGGGGCTATGTTTAAAATTGGCTATGTCAAGAAAAGGTTTTGAATATTAGACCAATATCTTTAAAACTGAGTGAATAAAACGTAAAACAACAAAAGGGCTGACAGACAGTCGGACGTCTAGTCGATCTGATTAAGAATATACAATATATACTTTATTGGGTTTATAGATTGACTCTTTTAATCTGTTAAAAATTTTCCGACAAAGTGATTGTACGAGTATATATGTATGTGCGTATTTGTCAGTCAAAGTTTAAAGTTTAGAAGATTAAATGGTGCGTATTGCTTTCAGGGCGTAGGATTATGTTCGCATTCCTTTTAGAATGCTTCTTTTGTCGCTTCTTGTATCCTTACGATTCTGCATACAACTGGCTGGTAACTAACTAGTGACCAGAAACAACAACAATTATATACATAAAAAACTAAATCAGGACAAAACGAGAGCAATTTCAAGTGTTGGACAGCGACATATTTTTCTCTTAAAAAAAAAAAAAAACGTTCATCTCAATAAATGCTAAATGCGATCTTTCTTTGATTCATATCGAATTCGGACAATATTATATTCAATACAAAATCCATGACATTTTAGACCAAAAGAGCAATATTGGCCTTCAGTCCACCTGGCGTTTCCAGCGGTGCAACTGGGGAACGTTCTCTACACAAAAGTATCAAACTCAACCAACTTAATTCTTCGATCAATTTGTTCTACAAACACAAAATTAATGAAGCAATTGCTCAACACTTTCACTTTCTCAAAGATTGTATGTAGTTGACAACATAACTAAAGTATTCCAATTAAAAAAATACAATGCGGATGACTCATCAACTGCTCTCTCGTTGCAAAACTATGAGTTACAAAAAATTGAATATTTCATAGCATACTAGTAGGCGCTTTCACTCGTTCACTCTATTTCGTGCCGACTGCTGGTGGCAACAAAACGCCGATTCAATCCGTTTATTATTGTTGCTGTTGCTCTGATTGTTGTTGTTGTTGTTTTTGTTGTTGCTACTGAAAGAGGACACTTTTGCCGCTGACGACATAAAATTGTTACACGCATTATACTCATAGGCAGTTGACTTCGTATTGAGTTGTCCTTTTGCATTTCATTCAGTCGCAAGCGAAACAGTAAGGAAAGTCGTATGAAAAAAAAAAATATTAAATCGGGTTATAACTTTAGAATCAAGTTGCTGCTAGCATTCACAATGTTCTCTACTATAGGTGTGAGCTAGGTCGTTGGGTCTCAAAACAACAACAACAACAACTTGCGTTGACAAGCGGCAAGAAGTCAAGCTGCTACAATAAATGTGGGCAACGGTTGTGTGCTATGCTATGCTGTGTTTTTTTTGTTTCAATGCCTTGCTTTGCTCGTTTATTGAGATATTTATGGCTTCTGGTTGTTCTAAACCTACAGCGTTATGGCTGCATTTTTTCCATTTCCTTCTTCCCTCAGTCTGTCTGTCTGTCTGTCTTGATTTCTTTATTTTTTCTAGTGTAAGTCGTTTACAGTTCAGCGATTAAATGTGTTTAGGTCAATTGTTTTAAGTGTCTGAATTGTTATATGGTCTCCCGGGAGAGAAAGAAAGAGACAGAGTTGAGAACAGTTTTAGGTTAAGCGGCGTATGAGTGATTTGTTTTGTATAGAAGAATTGGTTGACATTTTTTTAATGCATTAATGGAACTCATCTGAAAACAGAACAAATCCTTTTCTTTTGTCTCCCATATACACATTTTTTTTATTAAAATGATAGACAGACAGCCCAGTTGTACTATATAAATTGTGCCAAGTGCTAGTTTTTTTTGAAAGTAATTTCTGTTGGCGTTTCTTGTTTCCAATCAACTTATTTCAAATTATAAACGTGTTTTCAAATACACTCAGAGCCATTTGTACAAAACATTGAGAACTCGTGTTTTTATTTACGTAGGCACTATGTACGCGGTTTGTTGTATTCAATTTTCAGCAATATTGTTGCTCGCGCGCCAAATACGGCCTCCGGTGCTCATGTTGACTGCGCAACATTTCGATTGCTTTCGATTTGCCCAAGTTGCGCTGCGTTATTGTGTTTTTGCATTATTTGCGCATTAAATTAGGCAAAAATCAATTAAAATTCAAAATGCAAATAAGAAATGTTGAAATACAATTTGCAGCAGCAAAATATCAGAGGTAATGCAAACAAAATGTGTTGTGCGTATGAAAATATTACGTATACGCATAGCGGCAAAAAATGAATTTCACGAAGTAAAAAAAAAAAAAAATAACAAGGCACGCACAAGCAAGCAGGCAGGAAAACACAACAAATATTTTTTTTATTTTTAGAATATGTTTTTTTTTGATAGATACTCAAAGCCTAAAATATGTAAAAATTCAATTGATTTAAAATTGATTAAAATGGCAAATTATTTTTACATGAAAAATTCAATTGTTATAATTTTTTTGCGCTGTCAAAATAAATGCGCATAACTATAAAAATTTATTTGATTGAAAAAAAAAAAATAAATAATATTGTAATACAGTAGAAACTCGATTCTTGCGTTCTTTGAAACTGTGCACTATGTGAGGTTGTAGCAAGAACCAAATCTTCGAACTCATATTACAAAAATTAATAAATTAATAATTTCACCTGAATGACTGACCGATGAAAGACACGACAACAGTCCAAACGGCTGCAGTTAGGAAGCTGAATTTTTGTACTGCAGGGGCCTAATGGGGTTTTGAAATCGAAAAATCCATATCTTTGCATTGATGGAATAATGAAATTTTCAAGAGATTTTGAAATATAGACCTGGGATCAAAAATAGATTTTTTGAGCAATTTTATTTTTTTGTTTTTGATTTTAGGAAAGCTCTGAGGCGTGATTTTAATCCGAGCCTAATGGGGCCGGAAAAGTCATATCTTTGGAATGAATATACGACGAGACATGAAAGATGGCTTGAGAATATTTTTGGCGTGTTTAAAGGATTTCCGAAATTTGGACCAACGACCCAGTGGGGTGGTCCCCGAAAATTTATCAATTTAAAATTTTTTTTTTTATTTTTACTATACATTTAAAGTACTATATAGGTGAACACTAATAAGAGATTTAGATCTGGGGTCCAATGAAGTCCTTAAAGCTGGAGAGCCCATATATCTGGAGTGAATGAAACTAGGGCTTTGTATTATTGGGCACATTTGAAAGATGATTAAAAACTATTTTCACGTGTTTAAGTGGTTCCTGAAGTTTAGCCCCTGGAGCTACCAATTTAAAATTTTTAAAATTTTTATATTTTTTTTTTATTTTGATTTAAATAAAATAAAGGGGATAACTAAGGTTAGGCGTGGTTTTGGAATTTGGGGGTAGAGTTTTCAAAAACCCGACCAAAAAGAAAAGAGACTAGAGACAAAAGATATATTAGGTAGATTCAGGGTTACTAAGAAAACCACCTCCCCAGCGCCCCCTCTCGGTTCCAATGAAATTTGGCACAGTTGTAGTACATCGAAAAACATTAGACACGTATTTTTTATAAGGGCCCCCTAAAGCGTTTTAAAGGGTGAAAACCACCCCTAATTTTTATACCCTGTACCCAAAGGGTTAAAGGGGTATATTAAGTTTGTAGCGAATGTATGTAACAGACAGAAGGAGGCAAGATAGACCCTATAAAGTATATATATTCTTGATCAGCATTGGAAGGGGGAGTCGAACTAGCTTTTTTGTCTGTCCGTCCGTCCGTCTGTCCGTCCGATCCGTCTGTCATGCTGTCTGCCGTATGAAAACGATTATTTCGGAGACTATAAAAGGTAGAGCTTTCAAAATTGAAACTTAGACTCTCCTAGGCCGCCAAGTGTGCACTTACAAACGGTTTTTCTCTAGATCCATTTTAAGGGTTACCCCCATACAAATGTACCCCCTTTGGGTACAGGGTATAAAAATTAGGGGGTGGTTTTCACCCTTAAAACGCTTTATGAGCCCTTATAAAAAATACGTGTCTAATGTTTTTCGATGTACTACAACTGTGCCAAATTTCATTGAAATCGGAGAGGGGCACTTGGGTAGGTTTACTAATTTATTTTTTTTAAACGCTAGACGGACAGTCGTCGGATTTTGCAGCATCGACTCTTCTCTCTCTCATTACTTATTAAGACTTCATAGGTAACAAGTGAAGCAAAAGAAAGATTTGCATCGAGGCTTTTTGGAGTTTTTCAAAAATCGTAGAATTCGTGAAAAAATTCATGAAATTTTTTTTTTTTTTAAATTCTTTGTTTGAAAAATGATATTTTATTATAATTATTATGAAATAAAATTGAGAAAATATAAAAAAATAAAATTTTACTTTACCGGGACTTCCACGAAATTTATTTTCGAAATGTACGCATTACACGAATTAAAGGATAAGATTCAAACATAAAAATGTTTACTGTAGAAACGCAAGTTGCAAGTATTGAGGTCAAAATTGTTAAAAGTTTCAATTACTGAGTACATAGGAGAAACATTTTCGTGTAACTGGCGAATATGTGCAAGTATCGAGTTTCTACTGTATTACAAAAATTAACATAACAAGTTCATTGGCACATTGGATTGGCTGGGATTGCTTTGAATTGAAAATTTGAATGCATTTTAGCTCAGTTGCAGCAGTGCGCTGTTTCAAGTTGAATTTTATTGAATTAAATAATGCAATAGCTTAAAATTGCAACAAGAAGTTGCCGTTGAGTTGATTTTATTAGCTTTTTTTATTTTTTTTTTTCTTTGTTACAATAATTTTTTTTTTTGTATTTCAAAATAGTAACCCGCTGTGCTTCCCTAAATTGTTTAAAGTTGCAGCCATATCTTTGTGTATCATTTTGCCTTTAACTCATACTCTATCTCTCTCTCTCTGCTCTCTCTCTTTAAACATAAAATGTATAAAAGCCTCGATTATACTCCCAGCGGGATTTTGCCTTTTTCTACAAAGTTTTATTATCATCAACAAGCAATACGATTCAAAAGATGCGCCATGCACACAATGGCGTATTGCGTTGATACGTCTTTGTATGAGAAAGATACAATTTACGTAGAAGTGAGAGAAAATGAATGTTGTGAAAGCATCGGGAAAAGTCAAAAGTAAAGAAAACATCTGCATCAACTCATAAAATATGTTTCCATCATGGAGGAGTTTTGGTGCAAATGTGTAAAATAAAGAAAAACTTAATGGTGTCAGAGTCTGTCTGTGAGTTGAGTTCTAGGCGAATGAGAAAGCGAATGAGAAAGCGAAAGCGAGAGTTTGCTTTATTTTTTATTTAAGATTCTTTTTTTTTTTTTGTTTTTGTTTTGTTCCTAGCGGTATTCATTGTTTTGTTGAATCGCTTTTCTGTTGTTGTTGTTGTTATTGTTTTTAGCCATTATTGTACACTACATTTTTTTATATAGAAGCTGGTTTTTAGTAGGGTGTATTGGCTTTGTTTGAATTGAAAAATTCGTTATCGTGTGAAAGGTTGTCACGGAAAAAAATTAATAATTATACGCAAAAAATTAAGAAATTTCAAAAAACGTCTGCGTCCTTAAATATCTCATAAAAATCCAAGAAATAGTTCTCAAAAAATCCCAAGATGTCAAAATGTTTCCAAAATCTCTTGACAGAAATATATTAGGTCTTAGGCTAATTTTTATTTTCAGTTGAAGGTTGATTTTGAAGTTGAATCAAAAACAAATACATAATCTGAGTATTATAGAGCGAAGAAGGGCGCTTGGTGTGTAGTGTGCTGAAGAGCTGGTATGATTATATGGAGGAAGTTTAGTAGAATACGTGCAATTGCGAACATAGGGTAAACGCTTAGGGTTAGGGTTTTTATTTTTTTCCAATTAATCATACTTTTGCCTTTTTGATTTTTGCTTAAATAAGGCCATACTCTTTACCCACCTACTCAATGGAACTTATTTTTCTCGTTTCAATTAATTTTTACACTGAGTCTCATTTTTTGTAGCTCAAACACAAAAAATTACCAAGCCCACCGCTAATTTTTACCATGGATTATACTATTCTCAGTCTTTATTTTTTTCACTAATTTAAATATTTGCATTTCTATTTTTCCAAAACGACATGTAAGACAGTTGCTAACTGATCTATATGGGTCAATTACTGACCAACTTATTTGGATCAATTTAAACCGACTCATCTGGGACAATCATTGACTGACTTAGTTAAACACGGGCTCATATGCTGCATTTGCCGTTAACGTTATCATCGCTAAATTGGTAATATCAATTCTCAAGTTCATCTCTCTCCCCCTTTTCTTCCCTCCTCCCCCTTTAATTTTTTAAATCGGTCCAGTAGTTTCGGAGCCAATTCAAAACAAACAAACAAACAAAAAACAAAACAAACAAACATTTCCTCTTAATATATTAGTATAGATAGGTATATATATAGTACATATATAAATATATATACATTTATATTTTAAGAATGAATTGTTTGAGAATTACAATGTTTCACAAAATATAAAGACAGCCCAGTATTGTTCAGCAACTGTCCCAGGTTGATGCAGAGACGACCCATTGCTACTCAGCTAATGGGATTGGAAACAACATTGGGGCTGGCAAGCTCGTGGGTCAGTTGTAACTTACTACAGCTGACTCGTCATAGGTCAGTGGGTATACTCTGCAACAACCCTGACAAGCCTGTACGTGCTAGGCAAACTGTGTATTTTTTTCTAAAATGGGTCATTTGACATTAAATGACTCTGACAACAACCCTGGCTAGTCACACTAGTTCACAGATTTTGACTTTGTCGAAGTTTTTGCATTCTCCTAGATCATAGAACTAAAATCGCAACATTTTTGATTTTTAAATTATTCTAATTTTATTTTTCTGTTACTTTAACATGTTTATTAGATTTGGACAATCGTTGGATTTATATTGTTGTAATGAAATAACCTTAATTTCGAAGTTTTAAAAATAATGTATTTAAATTTTTTTCTACTAAAAAATGGAATAAAAAAATTAATTAGAAGAAGTATCCATTTTTTAGATATATAGCAATAACATAAAAAGTCCCAAAAAATAGTTTTTTTTTTAGGATATCACTAGAGCGATCAATCATGGCCATTTTTGGAATCTACCATTTTTGGAATACTTGGGAATAGATCTATGAACCCATTTGGCTGTAAAAAAAGTCAATCCGTTCAACCTACCTTAGCCTGTACCGCTGGGTAAGGTTCGGTTAAGTTTTAAGTGTAAGGAATAATATATATCTATTAGCATTTAGTTTAGGGATAAGGTTAGGGTTTACGTTAGGGTTTAGGTTAGGGTTTAGGTTAGAGTTTCGGTTGGGGTTTAGGTTAGAGTTTAGGTTAGGATTTAGGTTAGGGTTGAGGTTAGGGTTTAGGTTAGGGTTTAGGTTAGAGTTTAGGTTAGGGTTTAGGTTAGGGTTTAGGTTAGGGTTTAGGTTAGGGTTTAGGTTAGCGTTTAGGTTTGTGTTTAGGTTAGGGTTTAGGTTAGGGTTTAGGTTAGGGTTTAGGTTAGGGTTTTGGTTAGGGTTTAGGTTAGGGTTTAGGTTAGGGTTTACACTAGAGCTTAGGGTTAGGGTTTAGGTTAGGGTTTAGGTTTTTGTTTAGGTTAGGGTTTAGGTTAGGGCCTAGATTAGGGTTTAGATTACGGCTAAGATTACGGCTTAGATTTGGGTTTATATTAGGATTTAGGTTATCGATTAGGTAAATGTTTAGTTTAGGGTTTGGGATTCTCTAGTTTAGCTCGGCTTTCAATCTGAAGTCAAAATTGAGTTTACATTTAAAGACTGCGAATAAATGGTGACTTCCTTTTTTTTTTTCGATTTTGTTCTATCAAAAATGATCTTTTGTCGATGTGCGCATTCAATAATTTTTTTCGGAGAACAAGTCTAAAAGTTTGTTATCTTTTCCACTTCTGCTACCAATATGATGGTCTTTTGTTTTGCCGTCGAACGGTTTGCAAACAAAAAATACATTAAGTATCTTCTTAACTTTCTGATAAAACAGTACTAAAGGGCATTCAACAATTGGATAAGCTTAAACCAGAAATGATTGCCTTTAGGATGAATAAAATAAAAGAAATATATACACATACATAAATATGTTTACAGTAGCTTGCTGGGCTTATTATATTTTGCTTTACACTCATTTAAGCCATTTTACAGTAATTTTGCTTATAGCTAATTTTAAGCTATTGCCTTGAGGCTTTTGGGGCATAACAACAACAGCAACAACAACAACAGCAGCAACAAAAATGAAAACAACGATAACAACAACAGCAGCAGGAGCAGCAGCAGCAGCAATATGAACAGAACGCATATTAAGTGTATAAAATTTTTTGCAACATTTCGAAAAATAGACTTTTTGTAGACCGCAAAACAAATAAAAAAAAACGAAACGAAACGAAAAGTGCCAAAAAAGGACAAAGGTTGCGGTTTTGAACGTTTATTTTGGGTGTTAGTACTGCAGTCAATTTCAAACGCGGCTTAATTTTTTTTCTTCCTTTTTTTGTTATTGAAGCTATTGCTCCGTAGAGAGCACGAAAAAAATGTCCTTAAAATGTGGCAGAACATGAAAGTTAGGCTTTTACTTTTAGTTGACTTTTGTGTGCGCGCTTTACGCTCGTAAATACTTGCGTAGATGCGTTTCACAACTGCTCTTCTCTTCTAATTCATTTCATTTTCATTGAATCAGTTATACTTCTCAAAGGACTTGTTCTGTCAAGAAAGAATAAAATGTAACAAAAAAAAAAAGTAGAGCGACCTCGAAACTTAAGTATCTACGTACATAATTCAGCTAATTTATTATTTATTAAAGCTGCTGCGGCGCACATTGTTCGAATATTTATGTACAAAACAATACTTTTATATGCAATGAATAGGTTGATATACTAGTGTACCTAACTCACCTAGCTACGCGAAATATTGATGACAAAAGAAGTTCAGATTTTTGCTTTTGTTTATCATTTTAATAAATTGATAATTAAGTTTAGTTTCGAAACAAAAGTTTTATCGCAATTGCGAAAAGTTTGTGCAAATCTTTCTGGAATATTTTGTGACGCATAAAATATTTAATAATTTCTCAAAAGATTTGATTTTTTTTCCTTTTTTTACTTTTGCTTTTAACTTTAACTGAAGTTTTAGTTAGTTTTTTTGGAGTGAGTTTTCTAAAAAGGATGAAACATGATTTTTTTTTGTGTTTAATTTAACTGAATATAAGCATCTCAGTTTAGAGTTCCAAGAAAATATTGAAATTAGTAGGGATCAAAAATTATAGAACAAATCTTATAATAAAAAAAATAACGAACCATTTTTCAGGATATTTGAGATCGCGTGGGACTCCCGCTCGACGCGCATATGGCAATATAAAACTACATTCGATACCTTTGTGAACACCTCCAGTCCCATCCCTTCAAATGACATAAAACTCTATATTGAAGAATTAAAATTCTGTAGACATCACAAATCAGACTTTATATCATATTTTTTCGGACAAAACTTTCCAAAGATCAAGAAATAGTATTTTAAGCAGTGAAAGTTTTTTGGCCAGGTTTGGAATAGGTCTGTTGGATGCAAGAGTCGTGTAAATTGCCTTAAAAATGGTAAAACGATCACCAACTTGAGTCTATAAGTCAGTCAATGAACTGCAACGAACACATTCCGCAGACATCATTCTCTCTTTGCTAAGAGACGCAGGTTATCGCAATGTATCCCACCTAAATTAAATGACATATAGTAGTACTGGACAGCAAAATGACGCACAGTGGTATTGCATCGTGTATTTTCGTGGAAAAAATAAAGGAGGAAATTTTGCAAAGTTTATGAATTTGAAGTAATTATGAAAAATTTCAAAGATGGTTAATATTAGTCCTATTAGACCTATACTTTTTTTTTCAAAGTTTTGTATGGAAGATACATACTATACAAATGTTTGTTTATCTTATCGAAACTCAGTCGAATTTTGTTCAAATAGATATAAAGACCTTGGCTGAAATTGGGCGTTAGTCCCTGGGGGTACCTCCCATAGACCAATAATCATTTTTTTCAAGATTTTGTATGGAAGACTTGGTTGTCTATCTTACCGAAACTCAGTTAAAATACTGGTAAAAGATAGTTATAGTCTTGTGCTGAAAATTGGTCAAATCGGAGTACCCCTATGGACACATAACGAATTTTTCATTCAAATATATAAATTTCGTTAGCTACTTTACATAATTCGAACAGTTGTTTAAGATGTTAAAGGCATATACTTTTAATTTTCTAATCTAGCAATTATTAATCTAATTTAGATCGCTTTTGAATTTTTTTTTTTACTATTTCGACTTTGACGTTCGAAAGCGCCTTTTACTCAGTTCAATACATGACATGAAAAATAAACTAAAAAGTATAAAAAAAAAACAATTTTACTTTTCTTCTTATTTGCCAAATTTTTATCAGAATTTAATTGTTTTCCTTTAACAAATCATATGTTTTAATTTAATCATTTAATTTTGTTAACAATAACTTGTTGTAATTTTAAATAAATTGGTTTAATTTATTTCATTAAAAAGTTCACGCCAAAAAGTATGCACCACTTTTTTTATTTTAAAATGCATTGTAATTTTCGTGTTAAAATTAACAACATCCTTTAATTGTCGAGAGGTTTCGTTCTGTGGTTGAAGTTTTTTTTTTTTTTAATTGAAAGAATGGACTACAATCTTCAATTTTTTTGTAGCTAGAAAACGTAGGCAGGCGGAGCTATATTTTTTTCTATAGAAAGTAGCAAACTTGGCATTTTATGAAGGCATTTTATTCCCAAATATCTCTTAAACCACTTATGTTACCCGCGTGTTCATAATTTTAAATTAAATAGAAAGTGCTATATATTGTAATAAAAACATTACATAAATATCAATATTAAAAATATTTCATATTCATGAGTTACGGTAATGTATGCAAATTTTGTTAAGTTTTTGCAGCCCAATCTTTCAGTGACTTTACTTAATTAACTCAACGACAAAATTTTATATTTTAGGGAAAAAATTAATGAATCAATTCTCTATCAAACAATTAAAAAATTCAATGGTCGGAAAATTGCTTTTTTGCCATGAAAATACCACTTTACCCGCACAATAACTTATTTGGGATCAGAAAACTGGCTCTGAATTGACTGAAATTAATTCTGGAGCAGGAGCAGCAGTATATAATGCTCTCCTACAAATTAGCGGATGGTTTCGAAATTTTCGTGGTGGTCGATACCGATGAAGTCCACACCGACAGACACTCCGATGAGGTTACAGATGACAAAAAAATACATGAAATGTGAAATGTGAAGGTGCGCGAGCTAGCAGTTTCAGCCAGTTTCTTTAAAAATGAGCAAATGAATCACCTCGCAACAGACCGACGGACAAACAGACAGGCGGACATGTCTTGACCGTCTCGTCTCATCGAGCTGATCAAGAATATATATACTTTATATAGTCTACGATGTCTTCTTTAATGCGTTGCAAACTTTACGACAAGCTAAATATACCCGTTTACACTATTCTGACAAGATACAATAGCACCCGGTCATGCAAAAAAGCTGGGTACAGCCAATAAGGATGGTTGCACAAAATTTGGGGAGCAGGGAGTTGTGGAGACTCTGGAGCACCTCATTTACCGCTGTTCAGCTACTGCTAAGACAAGAATAAAACGTCTTGGTACATCGCGGAAGAGGAAGATCACGCAGATATATTACATCGGAGGGTTTATTATAAAAGTCTAAATTAACTTTTTAAACAGATGATGCTACCAAAATCGTAATCCAGTTTGTATCTAATTCTGCTCGACAGATGCTGAATTACCAAAAGTATTTAATTATATATTTACATATCAGAATATCAATAATTCGATTTCTCCCATTTATATATTTATCCATTCATCAACACATCAACTGCTTTCTTTTTTGGAGTTGTTTAAAGATAGAAACTCAAGATATGTCTATAAAATGTTGTTGTTTTAGTTTTTCTAAGTGGTAGCATTTTTACTCTACAAAAACTTTTTATTTGCAACTACAAAAAACGTTTAAAAGAGTAAATTCAACTACGTTTTTTATTTTCGTTTTATTTTATTTTTTATTTTTTTTGCTATTTGAAGTATTTATGAAGTTTGTTAACGGAACAGGAAAGAATTACAAACTCGGCAGGTAAAACTTTCGCTGTTGAATGAGATGAATTCAGTTCTGTGAATGTCTTTCGTGCGTATGCCTGCCTCACCGGCCTCACAGTGCCTGTTGACAGTGGCGAGTTGTTCGTGGTATAAACGAATTAAGCTATACGAATACAAATGTCCTTTCAAGGAGCAACGAGCTGCACTAATTGCATGAAACAAGTTTATGGCCAAGGTGAAGCTAACTAACTAACTCCGTTTTGGGTCGTCGCAATCAACGATAGCAGCACTTGACTGAAACTTGGCTGAATTCGAAAGCTGTGCAGAGAGAAAAAGTGGCTAAAAGCAAGTCAACTGTGCCTAACGCCTACTCTGCTCTTTGCTTTTGGGTTTTCTTGGTACTTGGTACTCGTGCTCGTTTGGGGTGCTAACTAGTTTAGCCGCTCTTTTGTGCAAGTGTCTGTGTCTATCTGTGTCTCCTTGCAAAAAAAAAAAAAAAAAAAATTTATTTTTTTAACTACTTCTATACAACTTTTGCTTTTACTTTGGAAAAAGTTCTTTGGTTGCGTACACATAAGTGTGTGTGTGTGTGTGTCAGTGAGTTTTTCTTGCCTGATTTTTAGTTTTGCTACAGTTTTTATGTCGGCTCTTCGGTTGCACTCTTTCCCATGATTTCTTTGTTGTCGCTAACAATTTAAGTTTAACGGGAAATTATATACTAAAGTACAGTAATTTTCACCGTTGCTAAAACGCATTAACATATTCTCTCTCTCTCTTTCTCTCTCTTGTCTATCTCTTTCATTCTTTTGAAACGCAACTCTTTGTTGAATAATGTTAATTTCAGTTTTAAATTTAATTTTTCGTTTTATTGTTTTTTTTTTGCGTTTTCTTTGCTGCTTGCGTAAATTTTCATTTTTATGTGCGTTAAATTATATTTTTGCGTTAATCACTTTTTGCTACTGCACTGAAATTGCAGCAACGAGGGCTGTTTATAGACAAATGGTGAAACCTAATTAGATTTTGTATCCCAACCAATATCTTTTGTTCTTGAACATAAACCTCTTCGGATTTTTAAAGTTTCTATAAGAAATGAGATTTGCGCGGGGAACCCATTCTGGGGAATCGGGAAAAAACTTCAAAATTAGTGTGCGATATGGGATATTGGTTGGATCGTTCTTGAGATCTCCTCAATAAATGTCTTTTTTAGGTTTTTTTAAACAATTTAAAAATACTTTACACAGAAGTAATTAATTTTGAAATGATGTACAGGTCAGCTAGGTTGGGACGGTATTCCCAGGGGTAGCGTTGGTACCGATTACTTTAAACACTATTAAATATTAAAACTATTTTAACAAATATTTGGTTTTTCATAACTAAAAGTTAAAAAAAAAAACGCGAGTTGGACCCACGGGGTTACCTTCCCGGCGCTCATCTCAACTTCATACTAGATTCATGGTAAAAACTATAAAAATTCCCAAAGAACAGATTTTTTTGGATATCTCGAAAACGATCTTTAAGAAACATTTTTGGTGCCTTTTTAAAATCTAAATGAGAACTCTTTGACAAAGTAAAAATTTTGTATAAAAATTTACGTCCAAAAATTGGAGTAAAATAGTTGTCTGATTCAAGCTAATTTGGGCATTTTTAGGTTAATGTTTGTGTAAGGGTCTAAACAGTCTGATGCGAATGGAAAAAATATTGCATAGCTGATTTCCGGAGGGTTCTTCAAAATTTAAGTTGTAAGTTTGATGGATATGGATGACGGAGAGACGGATGTTTACTAACAAAAAGCTACCGGTGCTGATTAAGAATGTATATAAAATATATACTTTATACGGTCATCATGCATTTGTCCAAACTTGATGATATCGCAAGAATGATTCAAAATACTTGGAAATAGGTGTATAGGAACCCAGAACCTTCGATAAAGTCTAAATTGTATATCGGGATGAGCGAAATCGTGATCAATTACTAAGTCCCGCACCCAACTCTACTATAAATCGGTCGCACTTAATTTTCTGCAAACAAATTGATACGTATGTGCGCTGATAACAATGTTATTATTTTGGTTACCTGTGAATTAAGAGACAGTCTTTCCAAAATTAATGTCTTAGTAAGCATCTGGCAACATCTGGCAATATTGAAGTTATACTTCAACTTAATTTTAATCGATATTCGTTAAAGCTTTGCTTCGAATGGTCTTTGAAGACCCCGAAATCAGTTATAAATTCAATCAAAAGTCGTCATTGTTAAAATAGAATGCAACTATGAAGGCTTACGCCTCAGGAGCTGTTCAGCTCTACTCAAAAATGTATGCTCCACCCTCGAATTTTTAATATCATATTACCTGCTTTGTCGTTTTTTTTTATGTTTTTTATTTCTGTTTCATTTTTATGTGATTTTATTATTATTTAAAATTTCTTTTTTTTTTTTTTTGTGGAACGTAGAGTATAATAAAATGTGGCAACACTGATTTTATTAAATGCCATAAAACTACGTCAGCTTAATTAATAAAGTTGGTTTTATACACTTTTTTTGACTGTAATAAATTTTGTTTGTTTTCGCGTTTGCTTGGCATGTGTGTTTGTGTGTGAACATTTTGTCTTTTATATCAAAGATGTATGTGTGCGTGTAGGGTTTTTGTTTGATTAAAATAATGAACCAATGGTGGCAAGGTTTTTTCTCTTACTCCAAATGAAATTTCTGCGTTATATTTTTTAGTAAATTAATAAGTAAATATTTTTGCAAAAAAAGTTATTTCGAGCTGAAATTGAAAAAAAAAAAAATAGTGCTTGAGTATAATTTTCTATAGAAATAAAATTTAACACACACACAAATCCCATAGATACATTTTATAAGCAAAATTTATGTATTCACTTAATATATTACACAACACCAGAAAACAAGTCGACTTAAACATTTTGGATGAAAAGTTAAGTGGAAATAAAATTCAAGTAGATAAAAAGTGTTTGAACTTTAAGTATTCTCTACGAAAAACCAAAAAGTAGCACTTAAGTATTTTCAAGATTAGATTGCGATTGAAGTTTAAGTTAAGTTTACTTTTTTAATTTTTCCATAATCTATAAATTTTTATTAGTTAAGATTTGTTTTTTCAGATACATTTGTGTCTTGTAAATTTATTAAAGCTCTTCTACATTATTTATCTATATTTCGAAAACAAGTTTTGTTGTCTGAGCTTATTAAAGTTAATAAATAGAAAATACCTTTTAAACAGAAATTCTAACAATCTTGTTAAAGACCAAAAAAAAAAAGAAAAAAAATCTTGTACATTTTCTTTCATTCATTACTATGTATGTGTAAGGATAATTCAATGAAAAGTACATTTACTTTACATTGACTTCATTTTACAGTGAAATAATCGAATGCTTGAGGCAAATGATTGAAATGTACAAACTGAACAGCAACCGGACTTAATAAATAGTTCAATAAAAATAAAGTTAAGTAAAGTATGCATGTAAATTTATTACGTTTAATAGCAACGAATCGTATATACGCTTTAAACATGGACCACAGTTTTCTGTGAAAGTTAAGCTGTCTCAAAAACTTCTAGATAATCTAAATTTCGAGATTGAAAATACGACAGACAGACTATAAGGCAGACAAATGCCAAGACCAACTCAACTATTTTATACACTGAGAAAAAAAAAAAAAAAACACTGTTTGAAAATTATACCATCTAAAGTCTCAAAATCTATAAATATAAAATAGTAAAATGTTTCTATGTCCGCTATGGACGTTAAAACCATCCAACCTATGGGTTCCAACCCGGTTTTATTTGAAAGGCAACAATTTAAGTTAATTAATGCACTACGAACATTTGGGTCATTTAAAAGACGATTTTCTAATTTTCCCATACACATTTTTGTAGCTTTTTTATATTTTTTTTTTATACTAGCCCCAGTATTTTGAGGGCTTTCATGCAATTAAATAAATAAAAACAAAAAACAGTTGATTGCAGCGTTCCCTTAAACATTTTGGGCGTGCTGCAATCAAAAAAAAAAAAAACCGTATTTTTTAGTATATTTTCATGTTCGGCTAACTAAAAATCAGTTCGTACTTGACTTAGTTATTGCCGTATAAGTAAAAAGAGAAAAAAAACACAAACTACAGATTTTGTTGATGTTCCACAAATTATAAGCATGCAGTTTTGTTTTACTCGACCAGACCTATAACCCTGTACCAGCTGTTTTTCATCTATATCAATTTTTTCTCTTTTTTTGGCATTTTAATTGAAACCGGAGCTTGAAATGTATACGAATCAAGTACCAAGCTTGGACTTTCTGTACATTTTCATCAATCCTTTGAAAAACATAAAGAATGACACGTTTTCAGATTGCTTCTTTGGTGTATCTGTTTGCAAAGGACCAACTTCAGTTAAAATTTATAGATACTTTCGTTGAAGGCGCTCTAGTGTCGTAAGCCTCCTCACGTCCAACATCTGATCCTTGCCCGACAGTTTACATTATGCAAAGTAAGAGCCCGAAAATTATTTTAAAAAAATAATTTTTTTATTTTTATCATCGGATTTTATTGTGTCGCCTTTAAAATAGGCTTCAGACACAACGATTTTGGCGCCTAACCCAATCATTCATGGCCCGCTCATAGGTAGCCGGCGGTACGACCTTCAGCTCGTTCGACGAATTTTGTTTGATGACATCGATTGATTCAAAACTCCTTCCCCCGAAGAGGAAATTTTAGTTTTGGGAACAGGAGCCAAATCTGGCGAATACGTTGTGAAAAATTCACGAGTTGTCCTTTCACAATTTTAGATGTTTTCTGTGAATGCTCTCGCGTAGGCGCCTTAAAACGGATAAATAATAAATCCTTTAAACCCTAAAAGTAAACCACACTACGATAATCAAAGAAAACGGTTTTCGTGTACTTAAATTACAGAATGCATATAATAAGCCTTAAAAGTAGAGCCGATCTAGCAAATATTTAGTTCCGTGCCCAACTCTAATGTAGATCGATCTAGTTATGTTTGTCTGTCTGACCGTCTGTCATGATCTATGCCGTATGAAACTGTTTATCTCGGAGTTTATAAGAAATAGAGGCAAATCTACCTCAAAATTTTAGAAACTCACAATTTAGTATAAATTATGGATATGATGCTAAACGGTTTCCGGGTACTTATATTACTGAGTTTATATGTTACATAATTTTGCAAAACAGTTTGATCAAAGTCGGAGTCGAAAGAAAACTAAGAGCCGGACCAAAAGTTTTGTGGTTCAAACGGGTTGGTTAACAAAATACAATGACAATACTGCATAACTATTGAATATGCTTGAATTAAATGAAATGTAATACGTGTTTTTCTCTCTGTGTTTTTTAATAATTCTAATGTAACTTTAATATCCTAAAAAATCAGTATATAAAAATAATTGCAAAGTAGAATGTTTCATAAAATTTAAACAACAATTCAAAAAAAAAAAAAAATTGAATAATTAAATGTTCTCATTCTAAACTCTGAGCTTACTTAATTTTTTTATTAACTTTATATTTTTTGTATTTATAATCTTTATTGCGTTTCATAATTTACGCTAAAACGATAATATCTTTTTTTATTTTTTTGTATGGAAGGGTGTAAAAAAATAATAAAATGTAAAAAAGACATCTCCAAGAATAAGGAAACATGTTAAACTTGATAATAACATCAACTTATGTTCCTGGTCAATCTTTTTCCCTTACTCTGCTATAAAATATTATATGCTTCATATATATTTTTTTTTTTATACCTATCTTTTGCTAAAGAAAATAAAGAAAATTGGGAAAAAAAACGTTGTACTTGTTTTACGAGCAAGCAAAAATGCAGAAGAAACTAACATCGAAAAATTATAAGTCCAAGAAAATAGAATTGTACACACAAAAAAAAAAAAAAAAAAAAAAAATAAAGAAAGAAAGAAAAAAAACCGAAGGACATAAAAAGGATTGACAATGGACATGACGGTACATGACGGGACAAGGAACATATGCAAATTGCTTTTGGGCAGCTTAAAAATGAACTAAGATGAAGTAGAAAACAAGCAAAATATAGAAAAAAACTCGAATAAAAAGAAAAGATTTTTCTTATTGCATTTTTATACCCTGTACCCAAAGGGTAAAAGGGTATATTAAGTTTGTGCGAATGTATGTAACAGCCAGAAGGAGGCAAGATAGACCCTATAAAGTATATATATTCTTGATCAGCATTTGAAGGGGAGTTAAACTAGCTATGTCTGTCTGTCCGTCCATCCGTCCGTCTGTCCGTCCGTCATGCTGTCTGCCGCATGAAAACGATTATTTCGGAGACTTTAAGAGGTAGAGCTTTCAAAATTGAAACTTAGACTCTCCTAGGCCGTCAAGTGTGCACTTACAAACGGTTTTTCTCTAGACCCATTTTAAGGAGTACCCCCATACAAATCTACCCCAAAATTTTGGGATTTTGCATAGAAACGTCATTGTTTTTTATTCTAGAAAATTCAAATTTAGTATAAAATTATGTCTATGATAGTCCCAAAGAAATAGACCAATATGGGTGGGCTCAACAAAATTTTAGGTATAACCCCATTCAAAGATATACCCGATTTTTTAAGTTTTTCTATGAAAATCCAATTCAATGATGTTTGGTAGTAAAATAGAACCTAACTTAAGGTACATATAGATTGGGTACAGGGTATCTTGCAGTCGAGCATACTCGACTTCAGCGTTCTTTCTTGTTTTTTTTTTTTCTTATGGATATGAAGCGTTACTTAAAATTGGAAAATAATGTATGTATGTGAAAAAGTTGAATAATCGAAATATTATCATGATTATTAAATGCGAATATTTGCTGCTATATAAGATTTGTATCTAGCAAAATAAATAGTAACATTTTTTCCTAAAAAGATAAAAAAAACTGGAATAACTAATTCCATGCATTCAGTTACTCAAATTACACTCCAAGATTATCCGTATTATTTTGTCAAAAAGACGGTGTTTATAATATTCAATCATAACTTTATAATTTAAGTATTTTTTTTGTAATATGTGTATTTAAATTCAACAAAAACAATTTGTTTATGTAGCTACATTTTAAACCATAATAATGTAGGGTATAAAAAATAAAAAGATAAAAAGAGAAAAAACACTTATGAACGACTTAATTTGCCGCTTGCTTATCAAGTTACTTTTGCCATTAACAATTTATATATGGTATAACGTTGCTTACCAAGTATGTGCGAATTCATATTACAGATAATGCAGCCAAACTATGGAGTGTTACGCATATGACATCATTATTATAAGAATGGCTGTAGAAGTTGCGTGTTGCAGTTACTTTTAGTTTTTTTTTTATTTATACTCCACACAAATGTTTTTCTTTTCTCAAGACTTCGAAAATGTGGTCACAAAGTTTTATTTTTGATGGAATTCACAACGAAAATAATTAAGATTTCAAAGTTTTACTTCAAAATGAATGTGTATGCCCCCGAGAAGGCAATTGGAACCATAAAAAGAAATATAAAATTTTAATAAATCTTCAGAATTTTTCAAAATACTATTTTCGATTCTTTCGACAAATTTTGGACTTTCAGTTTGGTATCGATCTTTCATGACAAGGTCAAATTCGGACTCTTCGTCTTTCCCGAATTTACATAAATGCATGGCTGGGTGTTTTCATGACTATTATGGATAGTCGTAATCGTATACCTTCACAAAAAAAAAAAAAAACGAAAGAATGCTGTAGTCGATTACGAAATACCCTGTACGCAATTTATATGAACCATTAATAATGTTCCAATTTGGAACTATTCTTTTCCAAAAATTTTGACACAAAAAGGTATTAACTTGTTTAACTTTTTATAGCCATTCCATTGCTTCGGATTTTTTTTTGTATGGAGCTATGTATATGTCAAAGTAGTTCCATGTAAACAAAACTCAGAAGTTTTGTTGTGTTCTACATAAAAATTGAATGTTGGGTCTATTAAAGGCATATTTAATACGAAATTTAGAATTGCTAGATAAAGAAACATTAAGTTTTTATGCAAAAATTTTTAAATCCTTAACCACTTAACGTCTTAGAAGATTCTTACTTTTAAATATGATGGCTCTTTCTCATATAGTCTCCAAATTGTCAGTTTCTTAAGATAGACAGCAGGACGAAAAAACAGGAAGACAGACATAGCTAGTTTGACTCTCCTTTCATAAAACGGCAAGCACATCTACGAATTTTCGTTCAGCACCTATCCTTTTTAAACAAAATGCAAAAACTAATTCTCAATCGCAATATTTTTTTAGTGTCTTGCTTGCAAAGGGTGAACATAGGCTAGGTTAGCATGGGAATGGTGACCTAAACGGTATTTAATTATTTTAAACAACTTTCGAATAAATCTTGGTTCTAGAAAAATCTCTGCAACTTTTTTTTTATATAGGATAAAGGTAAAACTAAAATGGTGTGAAGTTAAGTTATGTTAAAAGGACGAGAGGTCAATATTTGTAGAGATTCAAACACGCCCTTTCTCGTGGTGCCCGAAATGCCCACAACAGATATTAGGGAAAACTCTGCAAGTTTTTTTTAACTTAAAAACTTTTAGACGGAGTTCGAAAATACCTGGTCACAGTGTATAGAATACGAAAAAAAGTGCAAACGGACCCAAGAAGATATGAAAACGAAAGACGAGCACTGTTCAATAATAATTTTTTGTTGCGTAAAGTCATTCCGTGCTCGCGAAGTAATACGTAATAGTAGGTCCTTGTTACTTGTTACTCATGTGGCAGTTTACCGTTCATTTCCGAAGAAATTTTTGGTTCGGTATTAAAAAATTAGATTAATTTTTCAATTTTACATACCCCAGCTGGATAAAAAAAAAATACAATTTGAAATTTGCTAAGCAACTTTTGTTCGTTGGTATGTTCTGATGCCAATACAAAAAAAAAAAAAAAAGTAGTAAGTTTAAAGTGAAACGTTAGGCCAGGTATATAAAATTAAAGTTTAATAATGCGCTTTTTAAAAAAATATTGAGCTAAAAATCGTATCCTAAGTTTTTCTTCGAAATACGAAGTTTGACTTTGAAAATCCAAGCCCACTTGTTGGCTTGCACTCCGTAGCTATTTTGGTCTCGGTAAGCAAATGCGAATTAAAGTTCTGCCCAGAGAAAAATTAAACTGTACAAGACTCTGATAATGCCTGTCCTGATGTATGGCTCAGAATCATGGGTCATGACAGACTCGGATAAATCAGCAATGGGCATATTTGAGAGGATGATGCTTCAGAGAATCTTTGGTCCAGTTAGAGTGGGAAATGACATCCGCATACGCACGAACGTCGAGCTGTACCGACATTGACATAGTCAGGAACATCCAATACAATGGCTGATCTGGGCTGGTCACCTGTGTCTGTGCTGGTCACAGAAGCTCCGGCAGAGAGGACGTCCGACTCTGCGTTGGGAACTGATATCGACTAGCACTGCATTATAACCGCTGGTGCGAAACCTTGCGTGCTGCCAATGCCAACAATTGGCAATTTATGTACCTATATAATGTCCGTCTGTCCGTACTGAGTGTTAGGAGTACGAGTATGAGTACTAAATGAAGTATTTTTAAATTTTCTGCTTTAATTTGACAAATCAGTTGTGCGGTTTATAATATAGTTAGTATCTCGAGTACAGCTTTTGTTTGTTATATTTCTTTTTACTGCGATTATCATCATCGTCATCATCATCATCATCATCATTATGTTGCACGTCGCGTCATCATTATGCGAATGCGTTGCCATGGCTGCTATAATTGACGCCATCGTAATAATAATAATATTGTTAATGCAAGAGTGTGTCTGTATGTGTGCGTTATTAGCAACAGAATCAAGTTGTATGATAACTTTAACCAGTTGAATGGTTGGTTAGTTGCTACTCGTACGTTGTAATGATTTCGTTTTATTTTTCAACTGTTTCGAACGAATAATGACATGTATCTGTATCTGTATCTGTATTCGTATCTGAATGTTGCATCTTAATGCTGCACACTGAAGCAGAGCAGAGCTCGTGTCGACAATGACTTTTACGAACTCAATTAATGAAAAGTAAACAATTTCTTTTCATAACGTAATTCTCAGCTCATTTTTCGTTTTTTTTGAGATATTTTTATTTTTCGTAAACAATTCAACTGTGTTGTTTTGTTTTTGAAACAATTTTAATCGGTTTTTATAAGTTGACGCTGCCATTCGAGTTGCGTTGCGTTGCGATGAGTTCAGTTGAGTTGAGTAAAGCGTTTAAAGTACAAAAAAAAAAAAAGAAACATACATTTGCACTGGACTCGTTATTCAGTTACGATAAGACAATAGAAATGAATCGGTTATCGTACAATTTAGAAAAAGAAAGAAGAAGAACAATGAGAACTGAAAGTACAATTTGAGTGAGACAATAGAAAATTAATTAGTTTACTTCGTTTAATCGAATGCAATTTGCCTTTAGCAAAAATTTTTGCTCTGCTTCAATTTGAGTTTAGTTGATAACTTGGAATACAGCAGAGCACTGCACAGATACAGATACAGCACAAAGAGAGCAAGAGACAGAGACACAGCACATAGCTTCAGATACAGCTAATGCCATTTGCATGCGATTCTTGTTCACTTAAAATGTCGTTATTTTGTCATCAATGAACATTGTTGTTGTTGTTGTTGCTGTCCTTGCATTGTCACATCGATTCATCGAGTCATGCTTTAATATCGTACATTGTACTATATAATGATTTTGATATAATTATAGACAACTATTGGATATGAACTAATTGTTTTAGAAATGTTAGCATAATTGTATGCAAATTGCAGCAAATCAATTTATGGCAATTCGCTGATAAAGTATATTCAAAAAGTGTATATACACATTTCAATAAATTGACAACAATTTTATTGTACACGTAAGTATTTAGGCAATAATTTATCATAGTTTTAGTCAAGAGAGTACAAGTCTGCAACATTAAATTTAAAATGGAACCTTTTTAAGATTGGCGACGTTGTTCGAAGTAAAACAATTAAATTTTAGCTGATTATAGTGATGCACTTTCGTGGAAATTGATAACATTTCAACCGAGTGGATCAGAGTAATACTGGAACAACGAGTTATATCCTCTCTGCGGTATAATTGTAGGAATTAAAGCTATTAAGGGCTGTTCTCAAGGTGGTTTCCTCTTCCCGTTATTCTGGTCCCTCGTTATTAATGATCTATTAACCGAGTTAAGCTCTATGCTTTACAATGCCATTGGTAACCTAGTCTTAACAGTTTCGACCGGACGATATCCGATGTGTTGAGTTCGGCTCTTCGTGTGGTAACAAACTAGTGCACTAAGGTAGGTCTTAGTATTAATCCACAAAAAGCGGCATTTGTATACAAAAAGATACAAATCTAATATTGGTCCTGTTTATATCAACACCACTGTGCTGTGTTTTTCCTATGAATCTTTGGAAGAACACGGAGTATCTTGCCAAAAATTGTCTTCTGGATCTATACCTCAGTGGTTAGAATAATTTTTAATTACGCTGCTTTTAATATGTTGGCTAAAAGTGTCCTACTGCTGCACTAGAGGCAATCATCGGTCATGCCTCCACTGCATATTTTTCCCTAAACTTCAGCTGCAATGGAAGCTCTTAGGTTTCTAATATCCTTTCTAACATTCCGAGCATCGAGCTCTACAGAACTTGGCACTGGTGTGCATATTTTCGGACGCCACACTATGATCTCGGTTGCCATGGGTGTCTGGCCTACGGTTTTCAAACAGAGATCCACGCAATTGAAGGCTTCGACCTTTACCTTTTGGACAATAGTCCAAGGGAGGCTACTATCAACATCTTTTCGGACAGTCTGGCTGGTGTCTGAGTGCTAACCTCGTTCTAGCATAGCTCCCTATGTTGGGCTACTGTCCATAGAGGCATTGTATGTAATGAGGTTGCAGACAAACTAGCCAGGATGTGATATGATTTTGGCCTTAACCAAACTTTCCATTGAGAAACATTTCAAAGATTCAGTCGCTCAATACTGGCTACACCAACCTGGTCTTTGGCAGGCTAAGCAACTTATTCTGCCAATTTTACCGAAAACTTAAATTCATTCCAGTCGCGCTGAATTAAGATTATTCACATGGAATCTTACGGGTCACAATGTAAAATGGGTCTTCTGAAACCAGCTCACATACCTTATGTGACCTTATTGTATTGGATTTTCATATAAAAACTTAAAAAATAGGGTAAAATTGTATGGGTCCTGTACCTAAAATATTTTTTGGTCCTACCCACATTTGTACATCTCTTTGGGCATAATTTATACTATATTTGTACTTTCTTGCCTTAAAAAAATACGTTTTTTTGCCAAAATCCAAATTATTAGGGTAGATTTGTATGGAGGTACCTCTTAAAATTGGGGCTAGAGAAAAACTGTTTGCAAGTGAATACTTGACGGCCTAGGAGAGTCTATGTTTCGAATATGGCAGCTCTATCTCTCATAGTCTTCGAGATAACCGTTTTCCTACTGCAGACAGCATGATGGATGGACAGACGGACAGACAGACATAGCTAGATTGAAACCCTATTAAATGCCGATTAAGAATATTTATATCTAAATAAAGTTCATCTTACCTCCTTCTGTCTGTTACATACATTTGCACAAACTTAATATACCCTTGTACCCTTTGCTTCAAATAAGGTAAAAACTTTTTCTTATGGTAGTTCATGTGTACAATATAGTTTTGATAAAGATTAGGTTACTATGTATTTATTGTACATTGAATAAAGGTTTGGTCTATGTATTATATAGTTCCAATAAAAAGTCACCTCAAAATTTTAGTTTTAGTTGGGTAACAATATTTCACTGTTACAGTATTTCAACACTAGTTTTTCTTTAAAATGCGAACACTTTTTGCTTATCATTATTAATTTTGGCCATAGCTAAAATCGTAAAATGTATTTGCATCTATGAAAGAAGTTTTGCATACCTGACGCAGTACTCAAGTGTATGTCTCAAGTGCGCGATTGTCGAGTAAATCGAACTTCACTGACAGTGAAACAATACAAATTCGCAAACAATTACTTTTTCAAGTGGCGCTGTGCGCTCCAAGTTGTAAATCGCCTCGCGCTGTCCATAAAATGCTCCAAATGGTTAACGAACGAGACAACGTAACGCAAAGCAGCGTAACGTAACGTAACGTAATCCAATAGTCAAGCTGTTTCAATTCAACGATTCAACTTGCTTCGAGCAATCAACAACAAGTGCAATGCAATAGCAAAGTAAAGTAAAGTAAAGTGTTGCAATTGAAATACAAGTTCATGTTACAAATGAAATAGTAACATGATTAAGTTTACTGACATCAATCGTTTGTATAGTACAGAGCACAACTCGTAACCATTTCTCCAGGCTTTTCAGATGAGAGTTCGTACATACATCTTTAAAAGTACAAAACTAACTAAAGTAAGATAGCTCTTGGTGCTTAAGTATCGATATATGTTTAAAATGCAGATGATGTTTGCTGTATATTTTATTAAAAGTATTTCCCTTTTTAATAATCTATCTATAAACAATATGTAGTATATATAAATCTCTTTCACCTGACTGACTGATTCATCTATTCACGACCGATCTGCCTACAGAAATAACGGCTAAAGATATGTAGAAAGCTGAAATATGAACTGTAGATTCGTATTACGATGAAAGTTACTACTTAGAGAGGGTCTTTGGAACAAATTGACCATGGACCTAATGGGGGTCTTCACTCCAGAAAAACTATATCTCTGGGATGATAAGATCTAGAGACTTAATATTAGGCGCATTTGAAAGGTTGTTAAAAATTATTTTATTCAAGCGATTTCCAAAATTTTGGACCTTGAACTCAGTGGGATATTTTTACTTTTTTAACACAAAGTGTTAACGGGTGTTTTCAGTTTGTCCGAAAGCTTTTAACGCATTAAAGGAAGCATCGGAGACCCCATAAAGTAGTACATATATTCTTCATCTGCTCGATGAGACGAATCGATTTAGCCATGTCCGTCTGTCTGTCTGTTGTCAGAATCTTTTTAAGATATTTACTTGAAATTTTAAACTTAACCTTTTTTTGGTCGTAGGCAGTTTGTATGTCAGAATCACTCCCATTTTCAGGCATAGCGCCCATACAAATCTTCCACCCATTTTCAAATTTTGGTATGAAAACCTTTATTATTTCTGAATGAATCCATAAAGTTTGAAATATTAATGCCAATCTCCACCTTAGTGAACACTATCGAAATGGAAAGAATCGGGCTAAAATAACATACAGCCTCCATAAAAATTTGACAAAATTTATCCTTAAATTTAATCTGAGCCCTTGGTGAACACATAAACTATTAAAAGTTTTGTGGATTGGGTATTTCAGCTTCGGTTTCAGTTTCTGCCGACCGCAGATTTCTCTTTGAAATGGAACCTTAGACCCACTTGGGACCCAAAATCAAATTGACCATCTCATTTAACTCTTTTGTTATACCTCGGCAACGGAGAGGCCTTAGGGACTTGATATAAAGCGCATTTTAAAGATGGTTAAAAAATATTAGGACCCATTGGTGGACCCAAAATAGATTTGTTGACCAATTTCTTTAAATTTTTTTAATATTTTTTATTTCAGTTGAGCACGTGATTTCAAAAATTGTTGACCAGGGACCCTAAAAACCGGGAAAGCCATATCTTTGGAATGAATAGACTTAGAGACTTGAAACCAGCATTAGAAAAAATGCTTACGTGTTCCGATAATGTAGATTTTGGGTTCACTGATTTGCATGGCGACTATATTATTTTTTCATACGCTGGGCAGACAGAGGCCGAACTTGGCACCAAAGCGAGCTAAGCCGCGGGCTAGTATTTTATATTTTTAAGCAGTTTTTAATTTGTTTGTTGCTACCTGACAAAGTTTTTAATTTAAATTTTTAATTCTATTTTGATAATGTTATCCTATCCGACATAGGTTAGGTATATCCCTTGAATTCAGCCTTGGCATAAGAGTAAAAATCTTATTTTTATTATTTTTTTTAATTCTTTGAACTAAAATTTTTATTTTTAGGTTTTATATATTATTTTCACTATATAAAAAAAAAACTTTTTAAATGATTACATTTTAAAGTATTTGCTTTAAGTATGCCTTCAGTTCTTTTATGGTTATTTTATCCTTTTTTTCTATTAAAAAAAAAAAAAAAAAAAAGAAAAAGAAATTGCTAAAGTGGACAATACGCGTTTAATACTTATAAAAACAAACTTAAATGTAACAAGAGCATTTTTCATTTATGTGCGAAAAACTAAAAAGAGAAAAAAAGCAACAAATAAAAACAAAAAGTTGACAATATACACAAAGCAAGGATAAAAACGCAACAAAAATCCAATTGGAAAATATATACAATATAAGAAAAATAGCTGCAAATATAATAAAAACAAAAGACAACAGAGACAGTGGCAAAGGACAACAAACATGAAAAAAAAATGAAATAAAATAAAATAAAAATGAAACATATAAAAATGTTTTGCTTGCTTGGATTGTTATACGCTCGAAGTTTTTACCCTACACAAATATATATTTATATCTTTCAAAGGGTATATAAGTTTTTAGAACGATCGGGTAAACTATAAGGAATTGTAAATAGCAAGGGGCTGTATGCTGGTTCATAAAATCATTTTAAATATAAAAAACTATTTACCAAAAAATAGTTTGAGTGCTTTAATAAATTATTTAAATTTGGATGGAAATTTTTTTTTAAAAAAAAGTAGACTTTCGAAAAAATAGTCGATGTTCGAAAAAGTCGCTGTTCGAAAAAGTGTATGTTCGAAAAAGTGTATGTTCGAAAAAGTGTATGCTCGAAAAAAGTGTATTTTCGAAAAAAAGTGTATGTTAAAAAAGTCGATGTTCAAAAAAGTGGACGTTCGAAACAAGTGGATGTTTGGAAAGTCGATGTTCGGAAAAAGTGAATGTTGGAAACAAGTGGATGTTCGAAAAAAGTCGATGTTCGAAAGAAGTCGATGTTCGGAAAAAGTCGATGTTCAATAAGATCGTTGTTTTATTGAAAAAAAATATCGATTGTATTAAAATATCAAACAAAAAGGAATAAAAAAAAAAATAAATATTGTCATAATAATAAATAGACAATATCTTGACTAGGGACCGGAAAACCTTAACTCAAAACTGAATAAAATTTAAAACTGATTAAAACAATATCGGTAGAAGTTTACCATCGATTAAATATTTATACTGCGACAAATCGGGAAAATATATATTTGTCGAATATAACATCGCGTTCGACTTTATTTGGTATCCCAGAAAAGATTGTTCGTCTTCGAAGAATGAACCTCTCCGAAACTTTTGAACAAAGAGGCGATGCGATGTCTTGCGGCTTCTTCAATCTCTTGGATGGATGGAATTAGTACTACGCCAATCACAAACGTTGACTGGTCGGGCACGTTTTTGTATGCGGAACAATCAGCGAAACTCAACGTGGAGTAAGATTGATTAGCGTAGGGACTTGCGGTGATTGGGAAGTTCTTGGTATTCATTTGCAAAAAGTCATCATCTTGTCTTGTAGAACCTGTGAGAATTGAGAATTTCATGTTTGATATTCTAGAAAACATTAAAAACATCAAAGACTGCGGAAAAAACATAAGCTTGAATTTAAGCAAATTAAGCAAGGGAAATTTAGCAAATGATATATATAAAGTTCTCTCACTGAAAAGCCAAATAAACATTTTATAAAATTTAAATAATTCGGGTCATACTGTACGGCGCACAAGCATGGACCATGACAGACTCGTATATGTCAGCATTTGGTGTGTTTGAGAGAAATATTCTTCGAAAAATTTTTGATCTTGGAAGATATTTGCAAGATTTTAATCTGCAACTAGAATCCGCAACTGTTATAAACAAGCATTTTATCATAACCAATGCTGCATTACCCTGACTACTTCCTAGACCGATAAAATACACAGCTCAATGAAATTGTTTCTAATAAAAACAAGAATCCGATATTGAAAATGTATTGATATGTTATCGATATTTCAGACCCATTACTTTTCAGGTGTCTCAATCTGTTGCAATTTTTCTGATGTCAAGTTTTTTTTTCGACATTGGTGTGTTCTGGGTTAAACACAAAAATACGATTTAGAGTGCTACTATCAATTCGATACTTAAAAATGTCTGACTGTTTCAATCTACACTTTCGCATCAATGGAGAAAGTGAACTTTTAATATATTGTATCATGCCATTAACTTAGTGAAACATACAATTTTTTTTATACTATTAGTCAGGCTCCCATTTTTGAAATTATTCAAATAACTTATTATAGACTTATAATTCTCAAACAGTTTAAGCAAATCAATATTGGCGTTTCTGCGTGATCGGTAGTCTTTGTCTAACATGTGTTAAAGTTCATTTTAATGTCTCTTGTTGGCTCTATGTTTAAACTATTTGAGAATTATAAGATTATAAGAATTTATTTCGAAAATCTCGGTACGCAAATGCGAAGTAGAGTTCTGTCCAGAGAAACTGACTCAGAAGCATGGGCCACGGCAGAATCGGATAAGTCGTCGTTGGGCTTGTTTGAGAGGAAGATACTTCGCAGAATCTTTGGTCCAGTTAGAGTGAAAAATGACATCCGTATACGCACGAACGATGAGCTGTACGAGCTATATGATGACATCGACATAGTCAGGAATATTCAATACAAAAGGATCTCCTGGTCTGATCACCTGTGTCGAATGAATACAGAGGGTCTGGAAAGAAAAGTTTATAATCTAATCGGAGGAGCATGGCAGAGCGGGATACCGCAAGATCGGTATCCCAAACTTGTATATTGTAGCACTAGATTACATTCGCTGGTGCGAAACCTTACGTGTTGCCAAGGCTAACAATCGGCTGAAGTGCAATTTATAAATATAATTTTGAAAATGTATAATAAGTTTTCCCTTATCAAACTATGTTAATGCAGGGTACAATTGAGTTTAGCTACTTTAAATATTTGGTAAAAAAATTTTATTATTGCCAATGTATGTATTGTTTTTTCTGTGCAACAACGAAAAGTTAAACATATAACATGCAAGTTTATGCTGTTAGTCAAATGTACAAGTATATACAGAGATATATTTTTGTGTTTGTAGCTGTGTGCTGCCTCTCACTTCTAACGACAATTCACAAATGTGTCCTTTTTTTGTACTTTTTTTTTGTTTTTTTCGTTTTGCTCATCATCGTCCTCGTTGTTGTCAACGTTGCTTCAACTTAAGCAGCATTCCGTTTGGCAATTTTGCTATGCTTTATCAAGGCGACGACGTAGACGAAGACGACGACGACGACGTTGAGTAAAATTTTTTAATGCAACTATTTTTACAACAGATCGAAATTGTCATCCATTCGCTCAATTTGCCGAAATGGCAAAAACACAAGAAAAACAAAAAACAAAAAAAAAAAAAAAACAAAAAATGAGCCAAAATTCAAAGTGAAGAAAATTCAGCGAAGAAGAAATAAGCGAATTTCTAGTAAAATTTCTTCTTTCGATTATGTGGGTGTATGTATATATATATATTTGTGTATGTGTATATGTATGTATGTACTGATTGTGTATATAGTTCCTTCACTCTTTGTAATATTCGATAAATGTGCAACTTTCTGCTTGGTTACGCAAATTTCATATAAAACATTTTCGCCGCATTTGATATTATTTTTATCATTTAATTTATTTTTTCCTTTTTTTCGTTTGTTTTTACTATCTCAATTGAAGTTTATATAATGTATTAAGTGGGTTTATTCTATACTATATTTTTCTTTCTTTTTATATTTATTTTTTTTTTTTTTTTTGTGTAAATCAAGAATCAGTTTCAATTTCGACAAAATCAACAGAAAATTAATTATAAAAATTACAAATAAATTCTTTTTGTAGGTAATATAACCATAAAGAGCTGGACGTAGTGACTGGATCGCGGTCGCAAGACAAGCAAGCGGTCAAAGCAAAGTTGAAGGCGCATAACGCCTTCAAATATCTTCACACAGCTGGAACTGCGACCATATATATGTAGGTCGTTTGTACCCCGATCTAGTGTGGTTAGGTTATATGACTAAGGACATTTTCTGCTGCCTTGATGGGTCTGACAATGTTTTTCGTCGAGAAATGACTGATATGTTCAGGGGTTAATGTGCAGTGATAAAATTGCATGAATCTAAATCTAGCCAGAGCTGGGCAATTACACAAGATATGTGAACCGGTTACGTCATCTTCCAAACAGAGTCTACACACCGTTTCGGAGGACAGACCCATTTTGTTCAGTTGGAATCTTAGAACGTTGTGAACCGTAAGAAACCATGTGAGTAGTCTTAGGTCAGCACGACTGACAATAAGATGAATATTAGTTTTATGAAAAACTAGCGGATACCAGGCGTGTGCTACTGCGTTCTACGGGCGATTCGGCTGTTCTTTCGGCTGTTGTACCGCTTTCTTTCGATTGCATTTTCGAACTTTTATGTTTCTTTTTTTTTTCAGTATTGCAACCAAAATAAACATACTAAAAAATACCATTTTTTTTAGATTGCAGCGAGACCACAACATGTTGGGCCTAGTATAAATAAAAACATTATTTTTATTGCATATGGGTAAGTATATGGCTACCTAGGGTATATTGTAAGCCCATATTGATTAGATTTCTGCCTGTAAACATAGTCTTTGTATAAATCTAATCATCTTCAATTTATTTCAATATCCTTCTAACACTAACATCCTGCTTCCGGCTGTAGCTTCATATTACTATAGAATCTGAAAATCGAAAAGCTTGCTACATCTATTGTATGCAGTTATTTCCTTAGTCTACAGTGGCCATTTAGGAGCACTAATACATTCCTTAGCTGTGTTGTATTCAGCTCAATCAAAGCTTTAGTGTCTTTAGAGTTGAATCCCTCTATTAGTAGCTTGGCTTGTCGTATTACCTTAAAAACCAGTGTTCGTCCCTGGCCAGTTTCCTCTCGTCTCGTAGATAAAAACATATAAAAAATCATAACATTTTTGTAGGTGAAAATGTGCCTAACGTGCCTAATGCATTGTTTTAGTAGTCTATAATTTTACTTGCATTGAAACCGGATTGGAACTCTTCAGTTCAATGGACATAAATTTTTTTTTTTTATTTTATATACATATAGATTTGCAGAAAAAGATGGGAGACAGAGTCTCTCAAGTGATTCTCAATGGAGAGTGTTACAGAGGCCCAACTGAGCCCAAAGAATGGTTCAGGGCCAATCATAGGGATTGAAGATCCTATTCTGGCTAGTTCGTCTGCAACTTCAATGCCTCTATGACCAGGGACCCAACATAGGGTGACTTTCTGTAACTTTCTGTAAATAAAAATAATTACAATTACATTTTATAGAGAAAACGCAAAAAGTTAATAGAGGGGAAAGAGTAACATTTAAGAAAAAAATGAAACATAAAAATATTGTTTTGTGTAAAAAAGTTTGTCTTGTACTAATTCAGCATGCAGCGTCAAACTGCCGCCACAACAACCGCAAAAAAAAAAAAAAAATGAAAACTAAAATTAACAAAAAAAAAAAAAAAAAAATTGAAAAAGAATAAAAATGTGCAAATCATAAAAAAGTAAAAGCAAAATGAACGGAAGTCGTAGCTAGCGCACGGAAGCGGAAATCCGCCATTGGTAGCACTCACTACTACAATATTAGCGCTTACATACATACACACTTCATCCTTCGTTACATCATCATCATCATCGTAGCAACGTTTTACTTCTTCTTTTACTTCATGTTTGGCGTTTATATTTTATTTTATTTTTACTATTTTATTCTTTTTTATGTGTACATATTATTATTTTTTTATTTTTATTTTTTTCATTCTGTTTTCAGCAGGACTTTTGCAATAATGAATGTATTAACAACTCGTCTAACAAAATGCAATCTACGAATCTATGAGTTTATAAATTGTTGGTGAAACGATAAGCTGCTTGTTGAATGCTACAAATGGTCAAGTTAAAGTTTTGCCAGAACATTCACATCACTCCGCTTGTGCTCAGCGCGTCCTTTATGCTTGAATCGTTTTGTATTTAATGAATGTTGGATCTGAGCTGTAATAATCTGTCGGATCGGTGTCTCTGTCTGTCTGTCTATCTGTCGGAAGAAAAGTAATAAAAGACTTAATTGAAAAACAATAATTACAGATTTTTCTTAATTACAATTTAAACTTTTTTTTTGCTTTAAAAAAAAAAAACAATTTAGAAAGATTACAAGTGATAAAACTATCAAACTTAATATTTAAATACAGCTTAAGCAAAGTGAAGTACAATATTTGTAGTTCATACCCTGCTGAAAAATTTAGTCATTGATGACTTGTTCACTATTGACTGATTGAAGACATATTGTCAGTTGTGTTACCATTGGAATGCTTATACTACACAATATGTTAATGTAATTATTTCAAAAAGTATGATAGACCCTATAAAGTATAACATATATATTTTTGATCACCTCGACAAGACATTCGATTTAGCCATGTTCTTTTTTCAGTCTGTTTGTTGCTACGCGATTTATTCGCTCAGTTTCAAAGATATTGGGCTGAAATATTAAACTTAAGCTTTTCTAGGTCCTGTGTACTTTCTATGATAAAATAGATACTCCACGCCAGCTTTTAGGAATAGCCCCCATACAAATGTACAACATTTCTCAAATTGTTATAAGAAAACAAGGAAAAACGTTAACTTCGGTAGAACCGAAGCTCAAATACTTGCCACATCTTGGTTTCGTTAATTTATGATCATCAGTGGCTGAGGTAAAATTTGGAAAAGGGATGGCTTGGAGTCAATGGACCGATACAACCAAAGTTTAAACACAATAATGGAGTAAAATTTTAACCGAAGGACAGAATAATAAATATTTTCTTAAAAAAAAAATGGGAGTGGCAACTTGGTTTTAACATACAAAGTAGTCGTTGACGAGAAAAGCTTAAGTTCCAAATTTCGGCATAATATCTATACTATATACCTTCATCGAAAAAGATGCGTAGAAATAAACAGTCAGACAGACGGACAGACAGACATGGCTAGATCGATTCGTCTCATCGAGCTGATCAAGAATATAAATACTTTATGGGGTCTACGACGTCTCCTTCAATGCGTTACAAACTATCCGACAAACTGATAATACCCTTCACACTATGTGTGGCAGGTATAAAAAAATTATTTGTGGAGTGAATAGAGCTTCAAATATGGTACAAATGCTTCTTATATTATGCCAAATCTTCAGTTTGGTTCTGATCGGGCCTCGAATTTCAGGATTTTTTAAAAATATTTTCAATTTGTTAAACATTTCAAGATAAAATTTAATACAAATGCTGCACACGAAAATCTATCCACGTCAAATGATGTGTAACAGGTATACAAGCTTCAGCCCAACCGAAGTTAACTTTTTTCATGTTTTTAAAAATTGTAATATTAAAAAAAATTATCTATTTTTTTAATTACAAAATAAGAAAAATACATAAAACACCTGTAAGCAATATTATGCAATATTTTGACAATAAGCGATTGAAGACACACCCATGACAAACGCATAGGACGTCTTGCAAAACATGTCATGTATGAAGTCTTCCAAGACATATCATGCGACATTTGTAAGAAAATTTCGTCAACGACTTGTATGGGGCTGACGTCGGTATGTCATCGAGAAAAGAGACTTATCATAAACGCAGCATTAATGCATTAATTAAAGTAAAAGTTTTATTGTTATAAAAGCAGGGCTGCAATTTTGTTGATTTGCAGCCTTGGTTCGGATATTTGATAGTAGCAGCTGTTTTTCTTTGTCTTAGTTATATGTGTAAAATTATGTTTTGGTTTTTATTATTATTTTTTTTTTTTTTTTTAATTTTCAACATTCCTGTTGGTATTTTTTATAACTTTTACAAAGCCTAAAAAACACTTTTTCACGCTCAGCTGAAAAATATAGCAATTATGACAATTGGAGGCGTTTACAGTTCAACTGTCATGGTTAGCACATATGACAACAATCATCGTTCTGTGAATACCCTAAATATTTAACATTGTATTGAAAGTAAACATTTATGTACATTCTTTGACTTTGGTCTCTCAAGCTTATTAATGTTGGCATATTTTAAAGTTTTTATACAAAAAATAGTTGTTTTTAAACCACAATTGAGCAACGCTGCTGACAAGTAACTTTCGCCCCTGCCCAAACGTATGGAGTCCATACTATGGACCCAGTGACTTGAAATTTCGCTCAAATAATACTAAACATAATTAAAAGTAAAGCTTCAGAAAAAAACTTGGGGTCGAAAGAGTTAAGCTGTTGAATGGTCTCCAACTGTATTACTATTTTAAAAACACGAGCCGACAGAATCCTTCAAAGATTCTCGATGGGATTTAGGGTCCACTTCAATACAGAAATTTTTCTGTATTTAAAAAAAGTCTTTGGTGATTTTTGCTGTGTAAATTGAAGCATTGTCTTGTTGGTAAGTTCTATCATCGCCAAAAAAAAAAAAAAAAAATGCCACTGTACAGAAGCTCAACAAATAATTGAACAAGAGAAATTAAATTCGGTATACATTATACTACACAGAAAAAGTTTAATACATTGGAAATATGGACGTGGCAACATATCAACGAACCAAAAAAAAAAAAAAAAAAAATAGTCATATTCTTACAAATAACTCTATTTTACAGCCAAAAAGGTTCTCAGTTCTCATAGAACTATTTCCATATATTTTGAGCCGTAGGTTCTAAAAATGTTCAAAAATTTTTATATATGCAGTTTTTCTTAAGTATCGTTTTTGAGATATACAAAAAAATTTTTTTTTCGTTTATTTCTATACATCTAGAAAATGAATAGTTCCAAACAAATGACTTGAATACTACTTGTGAATATCAATCGAATATATTTGGTATATTTCTCTAAAAATGGAAAATTTCAATCAATTCCAACAACGATCCTTAAGAAAAATTACATGAGAATAGATCCATGAGAAACCAGAACCTTCGACAAAGTTAAAATTTGTAAACAAGTTTATGTACATAGCCCGCGCTAGGCCGGATAGTTCAGCTAGTTATTTTTGCCGCTTATTTGGTTCCATTATCTTTCAGAAGATTTGGTTTGCAGCCCTGGGCTAAACTGTAAATAATGAGCCGACAAATGAAATATTATTTTTTATCTACTTTTGGCTGCAACATAGTTCAGCTGTAAGTCTAAATAAGAATATGTTTAACTTGTTTCAACAATTTTACCTCAATTAGCTGCATTTCCATTAGGCGTAATAGACTGCTTTTCCATTTAATTTTTTTATTTTTCATAAGTTCTAAATAGTACGTCTAAGAAAAAGATGTTGAGTGATATACATATTATATTTACTTTTTCTTTGCATATATTTATACATATGTACTTACTCTTTACATATTTATATGTTTTTTACTGACTTTAAATTGTGAAACACATTAATCAGAACACGTTCTTTTGCAACGCTGGCTACAATTCCCATAGATACTCGTACACATACACATAAAAATACAATCAGCAAAAGTTAAAACCAAACGAAAAGAGCAAAAGCTGCATAACTTGAGACTATGTATTGTGTATATACAATATATATGTATATATGTACGTGTGTGTTTGTATATGTAATCATAGATGGATAGATATATTGTAGATATGCAAGTAACCCAATACAATACTTTTTTTTTCTTCTTCTTTAAGAACAGAAGAACCACTGCCTGATGTGGCCAAAGCATAAAAGTCATCAGCGTTGAGTAATCATCGCATCGCCTTTTTGCATGCTTTGCCATCGGTCTCAGGTTGCACCTTTTAGTGTAATTAAAAATGCAAGAAAAATCTTTTTTCCTTTCGTATTTGCAAATGTAAGCAAATGTAGAAGCGAGAAAGTGGAAGAGAAGAAGTGGAAGAGAAGAAGTGGAAGTGTAAAAGTTGGTATCTGAATCTGTGGCTAAATGTCTATGAACTAACGAACGAACGAACGAATGTGTGAGGTCATTGCGGCAAGATAGCAGTAGTTGGCATAGTTACAAATCAGCAGCTTACTTTCATTTATTGATATATTTTTTTTTTTTTACGAAAGAGTTTTTACTTATAAATGGAAGCAGCAAAAAAATGCTTAATAAAAAAAGATCAAGTAAAAACGTTAACTTCGGTAAAACCAAAGCTCAAATTCCCGTTCCATCTTTCAATAGTTTATTTATGATCTTCAGCCCAGGTAAAATTTTTGAGAAGGGATGAGTGGAAGTCAATGGTCCGATATAACCCAAGTTTAGATACAATATTGATTTCAAATTTTTATCAATAACAATAATAATAATAATAGTTATTTTGTATACTTAAGGCTATATGTTGTAGTGGCCCGATTCTTATTATATCGGTGGTGTATACATTGCATCAAGTTTGTATGGGTTTTTATAAATGGCTCCTTCATTATCAAGATACAAAGTGCCTAAATACGTTTATATCCGGTTGAGAAACGACTCTTAAACATTTCGTGAAAAAAATTATGACCACCAAGCCTCTACATATGTCAATGGAGCGCGTTATACAGGAATGCTGCGTGCCTTTTTGTTACCGGAAATGATCGAAAATTACATGGACAACTTCTGGTTCCAATAGCACGGTGCGACAGCGCGTCATATCGAAAAAAAGGCGATTTTGACTGGCCGCACCATATTTGGATTTGAAAATTAAAGTTAATATCGAGAAGCCAAGACCATAGCTCAGCTTAAAGCCAATATTCGCTAAAAAATATCGCTTACAACCGTCGATAAGCTGCAAACTATGATGTAAAATGCACGAAAATTGGCATATTTTTGCATCAATGCTGAGGGTGGTCATTTGTTGGACGATATCTTCAAAACAAGATGTATAGTAAACAAAAGAAAAAAGAAACAAATAAAGTTTGTGTGAAAAAAACAAAAAAAAAGATTTCTCCATTCAAGATTCACATGCGATCGCAACAGATGGCGCACCATGTACAATGATTCTACTTCAATTATAAAGTCCAAGGCGACCGAGGGAGGCTCGATGGATCGGAAATGTTATGGCGTCGGGTTTCTGGGATTGTCATGGCATACTCTTCGTGAAATTATTACTGTGCGTTATTGGTGCAATTGAAGCCCCAAATCGCTTCAAAATGGCCTCACATGAAGCCAAACAAAATTTTGTTTTTGCAAGACAATGCGCCAGCGCATTAGGGGCCCCAATTGCTTACGCATCTACCGTATTTGCCCGATTTGGCTTCCTGGACTATTATTTCTCACAAACCTCAAAAATTGACATCGACGCCGCGGAGAAGTATTTTGTAGACCTTCCGGAAAAATACTTTTCGTAGGGGATCAGGAAATTGGAAAATCGCTTGAATAAGTATCGAGTCCCTACATAAAAAAATCATTTTTCATATAATACATCACGAAAATTTCTATCGAGGCTTTATGCCTAAGAGGCCCTACCTCAACCATGGGTCATTTTCTAAATATGGGTTGCTATTTGAAGTGTTTCTACTATTTTTGAAAAAATCGGTTTGCAAATATGTTAAACTATTTTCCTAAAAAAAAATTCGTAATTTTATATGAATGCTATGCCTAAAAAAGGGCGTGGTACTCTGTTAATAAAATACTAACTGCTTAGGGCTGAGCGAATGAAACGAGTAACTTCAGACAGACCGATAGACGAATAGACAGACGGACATACATGGCTAAATCGACTCGCCTTGTCGTGCTGATCATGGGTATATATAATATGTGGGGTCAACGATGTCTCCTTTAATGCGTTACAAACTTTACGACAAAACTGTTTAATACTCGTTCACACTATGTGTGTCGGGTATAAAATAATGTACACTTTGAAAGAATGCAACAAACAAATTACTTATTTCAATGTGATGCAGATTAATTGCGTAAAGATTGATAGCGGCATTTAATTAATTTGGTTTTGTAATTGTATAAATAGTTCTCTCTCTCTCTCTCTTTCTCTCTCTTTTCTCTTTTTATGTAAGTACACTACATATAAATAGTTTAAAGAAGTATTGCGAATTTATTAAACAGTTTGTAAAGTGTTGCAGTTTATACCGAATAGCTGCCTGTCTCCATTTACGCTTGCAGCATATTTAAGTTTCGTTTTCAATATTTATTTACTTTTTTTGCCGTAAAACATTTAATTCGCCACAATTTCAATTACATTTTGAAAAAAAAAAAAGAAAATAATATGCGCAAAGAAAGAAGTCCTTGAAAAGCCCACTAATTGAATTTTTCCTTTTTTTTTTGTTTTTTTGTACCATTTTACGTTGCAACGCGCTTTGGTGATTGTGACAACGGATTGGAGAACAAGTAACGCTCAAAAGCCAGAAACTTAATTAAGTAACGCCTGCTGTTGCTACTGCTGCAGTTGGAGCCTAAGGATGCACACACACACACACATACACACGCATACAAGGACACGAAAACCCTTGCACAGATTGTATAGCAGCAGCATTACGAGTTAAGACAAACATATAGATCGAGGCAACTAAAAGACAATTCGCATGAAATGGCAAAAGTAACTAAATAAAATCAACTTGGAAAAGTCTTTAGTTTGTGTTTATGGTTGTGGATAGCAGCTGAATGGGTGGTTGGGTGGGTGTATACAATATAAAATAATTCAAAGTATTTCTGTGCCTGCTTGGCTGCTTGGTTAGTTGGTTGGTTTAGTTCTAAGTTCCCCATATTCTGCCATATCTTAATAAACCGTAACTAAAAGTTGCTTTGGCCGCAGGTAATGAAAATCATGATGACATTTTTTAGTTGCAGCCACTTGCAGCCAAATGAAAACATTTCAATTCAATGTAACAGTTTATATGCACAATTATGTATCTGTCCTGTTTCAAGGACATAACTACAGCAAAAAAGTAGAAGATAAGATAAGATAAAAGTTGTAAGTTATCTTTGAAATTTAGATTTTGAAATGGAAAATTTAAATGATATTTTAGTTAGAATTTTTTTATTTGTAAAAAATGTGGCATGAAGACGTACGAAAAATTGAAAGCTTGTGGCTTTTTTTTTAGAAGTTTGAGAACAAGTTCAATTTTAGAATGGATGTAAATATGCAAATTCGAGTTTTGCTATGTTTAATTGAAGTGAAAAGCGCCTTGGAGACGTGTGCCTCTTAGTTTATTGCCCATGCATTATCCATTTGACACAGGTTCCTGACTATGTCGATGTCAGTAAATAGCTCTTACAGCTCATCGTTCGTGCGAATACGGATGTCATTTCCCACTCTAACTGGACCAAAGATTCTCCGAAGTTTCTTCCTCTCAAACACGCCCAACGCCGACTTATCCACAACCGCAAAGTTAAAGTAGTCTGTCCTCACAGACTGTCCACGTAGTGTTGATTGTCTGCGGGTGAATAACAAAAACTTCGATTTGCTCTCGTTCACAGTTAGTCCCGTTGGACGGAAATTTTTTTTCTATGTCTGAGAAAGCCCCGGTGACTGCACGATCATATTTGCCAAATATGTCTATGTCGTCGACATATGCGAGCAGCATAGTTCCTTTGTAGAAATTACTGCCCTTTAGGTCAACGTTTGGGCATCGCCCTGTCTGAAGCCTCACTTGGTGTCAAAGGAGTTGGAGAGATCTTTGCCGACCCTGACAACGCTTTGGGTGTTTGTAAGCGTCATCATACAAGTGCGAACGATTTTTGCAGGAATGCCAAGTTCAGTCAGTGCTTTGAAGAACTTTGTTCTTATTGGTGTATCGAAAGCGTCTTTGAAGTCGATAAATAGGTGGAGTGTGTCGATATGTGTGAATATCGAGTCAATAGTCGACTTCTTCGGCCTGAAACTACACTGGTACTGTCCAACTAGGATTTTTTAAGCGTTTGCTCCTTCCTTATTGGTCCTTGGACTTATTCCGCGATAGTTTGCGTAGAATGCAGGATCTCTTTCCATGAAAACTGGACACAGGACACAAAGGTTCCAGTCAATAGGCATATGCTCACCAGTGCATATTTTGCAGAAAAGTCGATGCATACATATGACCAATTCATCGCCGCAGGTCTTAAATAACTCTGCTGAATGTTCGTCTGCACCTGACGCTTTGTTATTTTTAAGCCTTTGTATAACTTCTAAGACCTCGTCATAGTCTGGTGGCTAAATAGAAATCCCATCATCGGACGGGGGACCTATGTAGATTTTAATTCTCTCCGCTGGCAGCATTGTTCTCGTTCTCGCTCCCAAGTGGTGTAGAGAAGTGGTTCCTCCATAACCTTAGTTATTCCTGGACATCTGTTATCATGTTTTTTTGATTATCGTTGCATCCTTCATAAGCTTCGATCAAACGCTTGATTTTTGGAAAAATCCATTAAAAAACATTTCAAAATTGGTGTTAAAAGCCCCACACTTTTTTTTTCTAAGTGTTTTGACACTATTTTCTCAAAATCATGACGTGTTGCTCACTTTTAAAAACCTGCATCAAGAACCAGGTTCAAATAAAAAAAAAAAACATGTTGCCCTGTATAATTTGTACCAAAGTAGTGGACCGCTTTTTAAAAACGTTTATCTTGATTTTTTAAACTTTACTTATGAAATAATTATTTATTTTCTCTTCAATTAAAATAGTTCGGACAAAGCCGTGGTCAATTCGACACGTTCTGTTATTCACTACAAACAATTTTATCTTTTGAGTTTCAATCAAAGTTGTGGCTTAGTAACTGCTGCGCTTGATTGCAGTTGTTGTCCTTTTATTGTTATTTTTGTTGTTGTTGCTGCTATTGTTGCCATTATAGTTTGTGTGTGGACTTTATTGTTGTTGTTGTTGTTTTTACTGTTGTCATCATTTTCATTGTTTTTATTATTATTATTGTTGTTGTAATTCTTATTATTATATTCTAAAGGTACAATGAGTAGTTATATGTACCTAAAATACGTTTAGTAGTTAAGAGCATATTTTATGAAGCTTCTTTCTATTCGACTAGAATACAATTGCTTATTTTCTCATTTAGTTTTTCTTTTTTTTTATTTTTTATTTTGTATTTATGTATTTATATTTTTTTAATTTAGTTGCTAAATAAGAATTTAACAAGTACAAAATGATAAAGATCGCAATGAAGAATCAGCAAGGAAATAGCAACAATAACAACAAGGAGACAACAACAACAATAAAAGATATAGTCAACTTGAATAAAGTTAAGACGCAGCGTTTATTGTTTTCGTTGTTGCTGTTGCGGTGGCTGCAATTGTAGCACTTTCATTTTTTTTCATTTTTTTTACACAAAACAAAGAAAAAGTGTTGCACTAATCAGCGTTGTTGTTTTTGTTGTTGTACAGATGGCACTGCTGTCGTTGACTATCAGAATAAATATAAAGTATTTCCGTTTCCTGTTAAGGTTTGGAATATTTCAACTTTCTTCTTTTACTTGCAATGCAGTTGGAAATTTCGAAATTTAAAGTTTTATAATGGAAAAATGTGTTACCTTTTATTCATCATCGTTGGCCACTACTTTTCAACATAAAATTTCCGAGTCGAAAAATGTATTCATTTAGTTATTGGATATACAATATATTTCTAGTTTTTTTAAGCGTGTTTCATGTTGAAGAGATGTTTCGGAAGCTCTTGAAGCTCTAGATCGGCGTGCTTCACGGACATCAGCCGTTTCATTTTTTTCTTTGCGATTTCATTTTTAACAATTTTAGAGTAGGTAAGTTGCGAAAGTAATGTTTTTTCGGAGACATTTTATATATATTTATTTTCTGTATTGTATGATTTTATAAGTGGCATGGTAAAAAAAAAAGTATATAATTCTTTCTAGGACCCCAGTCGCAATCTTTGAAAATTTCTCGAAGATTGTTTTAGAAATCTCGGCTCCTATAAGGCACAAACATTTAGGATTGTATGTAGTTCTTAATGCCGAGGCATTCAAGGTTGAATTAAACAAGGAAAAATGTTAGCTTCTGTAGAACCAAAGCTCAAATACCACTACATCCTGGTTTAGTTTATTTATGATGGCTTGGAGTCAATAGTCCGATACAATCAAAGTTTAGACACAATGATGGGGTAAAATTTTGACCGAAGGGCAGAACAATAAATATTTTCTTAAAAAAAATTAGAAAATGGGTGGGTGATATTATATGTAATTTTCTCAATTAGAAGTGAATAAATTCATAAATATTTATTTCTTTCACACACAAAAAATACAAAATGACCGGAAAGTTCATATGGGGCGTATACCTTAAAGTGGGCGTGGCACCTTACTTTTGATAGTGGATGACATTTGAAATGTTTTACCCAATTTGATGTGAATGCATTCATAAATAAATACTATTTTCATACAAAAATTAGAAAATCGCGAAACTTCGTATGGGGCCCATATCTAACAATGGGCGTGGCACCATAGTTTTGACATTTTGAGGTAAGTTTGTATGGGGACTATACCTAAAAATGGGCGTTACACTTTCATTTTCCTACTTGATTTAGTCAGATGGACGGACGGACAGACAGACAGACGGACATGGCTAAATCGATTCGTCTCATCGAGCTGATCAGAATATATATATTTTATATGGTACGATGGCTTCTTTAATACGTTACAAACTTTTAGACAAACTGAATATACCCTTCACACAATGTTTGGCAGGTATAAAAAATCGTTTTGCAGCGTTCCCCAAAATATTTTGGGCACGCTGCAATCAAAAAACGGTATTTTTTAGTATGTTTTTATGTAAGCCCAACATACTTTGAATGCGCTGCAATAAAAAAAAAAAAAAAAAAGACAAATAGTGAAAAATGCCATCGAACATAACTGAAATTGCACAAAGAACCGCAGATGCGAATCGGAAAAGAGCCGGAACACCCGTATAACGTAGTAACACACTCCGGGTTTATACCCTAATTATTTATAAAAACGAGAAAGAACGACTTCAAGAAACCCTGTATCCAATTTTTGTATTCCTTACTTTATTGTATTGAACTTTTACACAAATAGTAAAAAAAATGTATTATAATATTTTATCGTTTGGACTATTTTAGGACATAAGTCTTACCACATTTAGAGTTCTTAGATTGCACATCACAAGAGTGTTTATGAAAAATTAAGAATTTTGGTATTGGTTTGAGTGGGGGGTAGGTACCCATTAAAATTGGGCTACAGGAAGACTCTTTGAATATGACCACTTAAGTTGCAAAAATGTTGGCTCCGACATAGTCGTTTCATACGGTTGACAGAAGGTTGGACGGTCAGACACAGCTATATCGACTCACCTTTCAATGCTGATCAAGAATATATATACTTTATCTGGTCCATCATCTGCCTGTTCCATACATTTTCCAACTCACATTTGCCGCAATATTGTATTTAATATGACCGATTTTTTAAAAGTTAGTACACAGTATGCAAACTCATTTAAAGATATAAAATATTGCTGGGTGCAGTTCTTTCATACTTATCCGGCTCTGCTCTTTAAAATTCAGATTTGACGTATTTAAATTCATTTTCTTTATATTATTTTAATGCTTATTTTCGTGCAATCGTTCGTGAATTTATTTATAAATTAGTTTATTGTGGTTCAATAGTCAAACATTTTTTTTTTTTGATTTATTTTACAAAATATTGGCATAAAATAAAAAAATAGAACAACTTTGAACTAAGAACTTTTGCATTTTTGTATTTTGTTGTTGTTGTATTTTTATTTGAACAGGTAAATATTTGATTAGTCAGAGTTTGTGTACACTCTACCCTCCACACACTACTTTACGTTTGGAAAAAAATGCACATGTGTCTACGTCATTGTTCGTTGGCTTCCACATCGCATCGTCCTGAGTGCTTATCGCAATAGAATTTACTTTGCTGCCAATGCTTCATTAGACTAGGGCACTTTTGTTTTTTTTTCTTCTTTGGTTTGGGTTTGGTTTGGTTTGGTTTGTATTTTGCCTGAAGTGGGCTAAAATGAAAAATTCGCTGTAATGTCACAAATCAAGGCAAATCGTATGCAATCCTTCCATTCCATTCCATTCCATTTTCGCTTGGTCTTGAGTCTATTGATGTTTTTGCCTGGTTTTGCTTAACTTCACTTTGCTCTTAGCGTAATTTTTCTTTAATTTTTTTGTTGTTTTTATTTTTTTAGCATTGCCTGATGTCGTTTTAGTAATTTTATTTTTATTTTTTTTTTTGCGGTTGTTGAATTTTCTTTTTACTCTGCACAGTCAGTGAGAATCTTTTCAAGTTAAATTTAGAAGATTCTCAAGATTCAATGAAACTATACCCCAAAACCTGTCACATAATTATATCTGTTTTTAAAGCCGTTATTGAGATTCATTTAAGCCAACATCCGTTTTTTTATTTTAGATGTAAAGAGTATTAAAGCTTTAGTTCCGCTGAACCAAACATATTCTCTCCTTCTTCACCGTGCATTTTTTTGTTTTTTCTTTTTATAAGTTTACATTTTCTTATAAATATAAATGTATCTATTTTTGTTGTTGTTGTTTCCGTTACTAGTCGACTTAAATAAATAATGTCGATCTGTCTTTCAAGTGCGATTTTTTTTGTTTGTTTTTTTTTTAGTTACTCACTACATACTCAGTCCGTCTGTCTGTCTTCTCATTGCCATCCCATTCGCATACAATTTCGACTTCAATTTTCACAAATGCATCATCAAAGATAATCAACTGAAAAGCTTTTCTCTTTTTTTTTTATTCTAAAATAATCTAGATTTACAGGTCATTTAGATTTAGCCTTGTAAACTATTTATAACATTTTGTCTTAAGATTTTTCACTGTTTAAATCGGTTGCGATATTTTTCTATTAAGATAAGATTTTTTGTTGAAGTCATGAATATTTGTCTTTAAAAATAAGAAGAAATAAATGCTTCTATGTCCGCTATGGACTTTGAAACTATACAACCGATAAGACCCAAATTGGTTTTATTTGAAAGGCAACATTGTGTTATGCACATTCGGTCCATTTAAAAAGTCAATTTTCGACTTTTTCCATATAACATTTTTTTTTGCTTTTTGTATGTTTTCATACTAGCCCCAACATATTTTGGTGACACTGAAATAAAAAATAAAAAAAAAAAAAAAAAAAAAAAGTACAAAAATGCCACCAAAATGAGCTGCAATTGCTTAAAAAATAGCATGTGCAAAACGAACAAGCAGCCGAAACGAGCGTACAGCGTAGTCACACACGACGGCTATCCGCTGGTATCTTATAAAGTCGATGGAAAAAGTAACCCGAAAATATTTTAACCGCATTAGCTGAAAAATAAAAAAGAAAAACAAAATATGAAATTAACCTAAAAGTCTGGCAACAAATGAAAACAAAGAAAACCTCAAAAGTACGCTTGACTCGACCATTGAAAATTAATGGCCTTCAAAATGTTTAAATGAGCGCAGCAGTGTGCAGTGCTGTGAGCCGACTGTCCAGACAAGCGTCCAAGTTTAGAGTTCTACGACATCTTAAAATTCTATAAAAGAGCAACAAATTTTATGAGTTTCAATGGTAAAATAAGAAATTTACACAAAATGCACACAGCTACAGATACACAAACATTTCTGTATGTAATTTTAGGGTAACTATGTACGTATTTGTCTGCATTTGCGTGCAGTTGCTCCCTTTTTTTCTTTGTAATACAAGAAGCATATATCCTTTTAATGCGACTTGCATTGCAACTTCGTCTATTTCTAGTGCTATTATGGAATATAATACTGCATCTTTTGTACCAAAGACGAGGGCTGTTGAATGAATATTGGATTTGCTATAAAGATGTGCATAAAATAATAGGCGGTTTTTTTTTCGACATATGATTGTGATTAAAGTGATTCAATTGTTTAATACTGTGAGAGAATGGCTTCACAGAGCAGCTGTGCTGATATTACTTAGAAGAATCATTTAATTTAAAGTTCATTTAGTTTAGATATTACTTACTTAAAGATACTATTTTATATAATATAATTAAACACTTGCTTAAGTGATATTTCTTTTGTAATATTTGGCCAAAGAAAGCAAATTACTTAAGAGTGATTAAATCACCATTTAGAATCACAGTAGTTTTGAAATCACAGTAACTGAGATTACAGCGATTAAATAATACCGATTAGTGTTGGCAAAAACAGGTATTTTTAAGTCGCAGTGTGATAAGCAACTGACACTTGGAAATCGGAGAGACTGCAATCAGTGATTAAATCGCAGTTCGCGAAAAATGAGAGAATTATCTACAACTGAGCAGTTTAAATGTTCGCGAAAAGTGATACACATAATCGCTGACAACTGAACATGTTCACTGATGTACAAAAATATCACCGATCACTTCTTTCAGTTGCAGTGTGATACTGCGATTTTTAAATCGCTGCGAAAAAATCACTGAAAGTTAATTTTTGCTGACACACAAAATCAAAAAATAAAAGTTCGAATAAGAAGTTTTCTACATGCTACATTCTCTTGATTGGAACGTATCTAAAGACTTTAAATTGACCGTGTCAGGAGTTTTGTTCTAGTACCCCAGACCCCCAGGGAGTTTAGCGACTTTTTTCTTTAATCATTTTTTTTTTGTTGTTGTATGTTTTGATAGAGGACATAGATTTAGTGGCTCTAATTACATGAAAATTGGTAATATTCCAATATTTAAAAATGGCATATTTAGTATGAACAATTCAAAAAGGTCAATATTTTTAATAAAGTTTAGAAACTTCTTGAAACTTGCCACTCGGAGGTTTATTGGGTAGCAGAATTCAAATTTTTTGTCAGATATAAAAAAAAATAAAAAAGTGTTTTTTATCTCGAAGCCTGCTCTTAACACGGCAGGGCACCCTAGTAGCAAAACGAAAAAAAACGTAAATTTTTTCAATTCCGATAATTTTTTTTTATCAACCGACGGCCATTTTATATCATCACCCATCCTTGTAAAATGAAAACTTAAATTAAACTTATGATCGGCGAGTCTCACGTGTTTAAATACGTTCCAACGAAGATAAACTTTTTGCCCGGAATCTGTGTTTTGCGTTGTTCTGAAGGACTAACGATTTTTAAATTATTCCATTCATAGTTAGTAACTTATATGAAAATTTCCTCAGTTTGACAAAGTTAAGATTATGTATCATGTAGCCCACATAATATAACTATTTGGTCCTAAGTGATGTCATGGCGAGAGTCACTAGTAGCTTTTATTTTCCAGTATTGCTGCCTATTTTATAAAGTCGATTACTATAAAGTACTTTAGATGTAGGTCTCTACTGTCCCCTGTTTCATATATTTCCTACAGCCACATTGGTTATACCAAGATTTTTCGCGTGTTTGTTCATTGTGCAATATCCCGTTAGAATGCAAACTTTCGGTGATTTTTTCACAGTGATTTAAAAATCGCTATGTCGCACTGAAAGTAGTGATTTGCGATTTTCTTGTTCCACAATGAACATTTTCAGTTATCGGCGATTTTATGTGTCGCTCTTGGCGAACAGTGAAGCTGTTCGTTTATCAGCGATTTGTGCTTTTATCACTCTTCGCGATTTGTTCCTACTCATTTAAACACCGAACCTGTAGAAATTTGTTGGTACATATGCCAGTCACTTGATTCGTCAAAACGTGCAATTCACTGAAAGCGCAGTCTGTTGAAACGATTGAATGGTGAAAGCGCAATTGCAACAAAAATATAAATAGAAAACGAAGTGAAATGTGATATTATTTATACAAAAACAAATTGCCAAACTCTCGTTCACAACAAGTGTGACTAACTTAAATCGGCAATTGCAAAGGAAGCAACCAACAGCAGAATTGTTTTTCGCAAATATTATTTTTTTTGTGCAATTTCAATTTTTACAATTAAAGCAGTGCTTTTTTTTCAATGAATTAAAACAAAGTTGGTTTGTAGCGAAACAGTTCAGTTAGGGGTAATTTTGTGTATCACTCTTCGCGAACAGTGAACCTGTTTTTCGCGAACTATGATTTTGTCACTGTTTGCAGTCACTGCGATTTTCAAGTTGCAGTCGCTAATCACTACTCTGCAGTCTCTTCTCTGCAGCAGGTAGTAAACGAATTCTTTATTTGGATATTCTGCTGTCGGTTCTTTTTCTTCGCTTTCTTCCAAATTTCTTCATGGTGACATTCGCCAAAAAACAAAGTTTATAATGGTTTTTGATTGTACAGCCCTCGTATTTTTGATTTTATTTTATTTTTTTTACATATATTTAAATAAGCATTAAGTGTAAAAAGGATTTTCATTCTTATGCACATCCTGTGCATAATGTTGCTATCTCTTTTTATATGTAATGTGTACTTTTTCTTGCACTTTATAAGTTGCACTATGCTGCTGCTGTACTTTCTTTTACTGCTGCCAGTTTTATACACGCTTATTGGCATTGTGCATGCAAGTGTTTGTCCGTCTGTCTGTCTGTCTGTCTCTCAGTTTGTCGAATTGCTTCTATAACTCTCTTTTCATTTCTTTCCAACACTTACAATTGTTTGGTTTGCTTGTCTGTTTGTTGTCTCATTGCAAGGATACTCTATTTTTTTTTTTTGTTTTTTTTTTTTGTTAGTTCTGTAAGGATATGCCAATTTATGGCACACACGAGTGCATTAAAGCAGTCGGTTTGCTTGCATCGTTTCGCTCCACTTGCGTTTTTGGCTTGCGTGTTCATTTGGCGATTGTGGCTGGATGACTGGCTGACTGACTGAATAGTTTGGATGCATGTCTGCCTGAAATTACTTAATCCTTGTGGTTTTTTTTTTTTTTTTTTGGGAGCAGAAGAAGCTCTACTGGCAGCAAAGTATGTACGTATTAAAGTAATTCTAATTGCAATTTGTTGTTATTCCACTTTACTCTAAAAAAAGTAGTTGTAAAGAGATTTTGAGTTGAGTACTAATTTCTTAATTTTTTTAAAGATTTTTGTTGCTGCAGTATTCCCTTTTTCGTATGTGCATGTCTAATCCGTATTCTTTATAGATTAGAAAAAAAACATACATATTTATTTTTACAAATTAATACTGCAAAGCATTTAATTTCGTTGTTAGTTCAGCCATAAAGCGAATTACCCTTTAAATTCGTTTAAAACGAAAACGATTTGCTGCATTCTTATTCTCATTGTTTTTTTTTTTTTTTTTGATTTTATTTTCTAGTTATTTCTTTGCTTGTTTTATGTTCGTCCGTTTGTCTGTCTGTCTATCGGTCTTAGTCTTTGTTTGTTACATTGTCTGCCTGGTTATTGGCCAAATAGCCCCAAGTGCACATAGCTTCGTCATTTTTAACTCGTCTGCAAAATGGCGTTTTTTTTTTTCGTTTTCGCTTTAAATATTTGTTGCAATTTTGTTTTTTTTCTACTTCTCAGAACGCTTCTTTTTCATATCGCTATCTCTATCTCTCTCTCGCTCAGTGTGGGTTATCCCAGGGCATCTGTTTAACTGCAGCTGCAGCAAATTCAAACGTGCGCCGTCTGAGATTACAAATAAATTATCGTTTAATAGTCTTTTACTGTTATTCGAGTGCTTTAAGTAGAATTTTTTTCCATCTATTCTCTCTCTCACTCTCTCTCTCGCTCATTCAGATGTGCTTTTGCTACCCATGACATCTCGTTGCGATAACATTGATGTACCCTCGGTAGTCTCTTTATGGCCATCATTGATGCAGCGTTTTGTCTAGACTCCAACGTCGTTATTCCGGCCGTAGTAGTGTATGTAGTGTATGTATGTGTGTATGGTAGTTGGACTTTTGTATTACGCACGCTTAGCTGCACCTTTGCTTATTACGCCGTGCACAGCGGCAGATTAAATCGCGCATCGAGCATAGTCCTCGTCTATAGTGTGTAGTGTGTATGTGTGTATGTGTACCGACCCTACTTTAAGTGTGTTTGAGTTTGCTTTTGTGCGGAACGATTGCTTTTGTTGATTTGCTCCTCGTTGTAAAGTCAAGTCAAGTAAGTTGTTAAATCCTTTGCTGCAATATCAGCCGTAAGGAGTGTGCAGCTACCTCGTTTTAAATCTGATTGTTTGAAATTGTAGAAGTTATTAAATCTCAAGAGTTTTAAAGCTTATTTCATATACTACGAGTCTATATATGTAGGTTTATTGGATTTTATATAGTTATGTATTTTTTGTATTTACTCCATTTCGTCTAAAGATATTTTGATCCTCTAAATCTCTGAAGTCCTTCATCTGTTCGATGTTAATAAAACAAATCTTGCTCTGACTTGAAAGTCTGTTTACCAGTTTGCTTCAGCATTATTTTTTCGTTCAATTTGAAAGATATTTAGTTAAAATTTAAAAAAATTTTTTGATATGACTAATTCATTCGCCATTTTTATGCTAAGTTTGTGCAAATGTAAGAAATAGGCAGAATAAGGCATGACACCCCAAATAAAGTTTTATAGCTTCCAGTTGTCTTACGAATCGGATTATCTCGGAGACTATATAAGATATCAAAAAAAAAAAAAAAAAAAAATCGTAACGTTAAATCTGTAGAGCTGTCCGGAGTTTAATATTTATCGTTAATTTACTAACTTTGATTTACATGTCGGAAAGAATGTAAAACATTATATCAGGCATCGTAGACCCTTTGAGTCATTCTTGATCAGTTTTACAAGACGATCCGATCTGGCCACGTTCGTCTGTCTGTCTGTTTATTTCTATGCGATTCATTCAGTCAGTTTTAAAGACACTGATCTGCAATTTTAAATTTAAGTTTTTCTTAGCAATGACTACTTTGTATGTCAATCCAAAGTGCCTAACTCATTTTTAGGTATAGGCCCCGTAAACATTTTCTGCCCATTTTCGAGTATTTAAATATAAATATTTTCTCCCTAAATAAGGATCAGCATTAAGCTCTTATACAAACCTCACCTCCCGTTGACTTTTTTTTCATTAAATTTTTTGATACCTTTGTATTTTTAACTAAAAATTTCATAAAAATTTAGTCAAGGTAAATATGGCTTAAATTCAATGATAATATTGCTATGCCTTTTAGGTAACTTAAAGTAAATAAGGACTAAAATGTATGCAAAATTTTTGGTTTTAAAATACCACAAACAACTATATCGAATCAAAGCATGCAAATAATCCAGTTGTTCGAAAAATTTACCACTATTCTTGAGAATTCTCATTCAAGTCTTTTTTTTTTATTGTGATGTCATTGGAACTGGTATTCTGCCGAACTTTGGATTAAATTTTGATTCTTTCGTTGGACCAATTTTAATTTCATTTTGACAAAGCTTAGGTTTTTATTTAATTGAAATATGTTACTTTTTTAATTATGACCTTTCAATGAGAATTAAATACTCGTTGGTAATGGTTTGTTTGAACTCAAAGCATTCGGTCTTTCGAACAACATTTTTTTCCAACTGTATATTTGATATATCATCTACCTTTGACAGGCAATTTGGAGTTTGCTAATGGTAGGGTTTAGAAGACTTAACAAATTGCAGGTCGATAAGTGTATCTTGCTTCTAGCCGAACAACCGGGAAAAACAAATAGATAGATCAAAATACATTAGATGACATTTCTTCAAAATTATGGTTGGCACCCATTTCTCTAGGCAACTTGTAGAAATTTATGCAATCATACTCTTGTTTTAAAAACTAATTTTCCTGCTATATTTTTCGAGCTGTTGACAGCGTAAATGTTATCATTGAAAACTGGATAGCCTAGGTCAAAATCCTGTAGTTTTCGTTTTTTTTTATCTTTCGATAGCACTTGCTTACAAATTTCTACTTTGTCGAGGGTTCTGGGCTCATATGGATCCATTCCCATGTTTTTTGGGCCGTATATTTTAAAAATGGCCACTACAATTTTTCTTTAGAATCGCTTCGAGAAATCCTCAAGAAACCTGTTTTGGGACTTTTTATTTATTATTGTTTTGTTGCTGCGCGATTTATTCGCTCAGTTTTAAAGATATTAAGCTGAAATTTTAAACTTAAGCTTTTCTAGATCATGTTTCTATGTTAAAATCAATGTGCCACGCCCACTTTTAGGTATAGCTCCCATACAAAAAGTACAACATTTTATCAAGTTCTTATAAGAAAACAAGAAAGAACGCTGAAGTCGAGTATGCTCGACTGCAAGATAGCCTGTACCTAATCTTTATGTACCGTAAGTTAAGTCCTATCTTTGTATATACCTTATTGTATTGGATTTTTAAACAAAAACTTGAAAAATTGGGTAAATTTGTATGGGGGCTATACCTAAAATTTTGTTGGTCCTACCCATATTTGGATATTTTATTGGGATTATCATATACATAATTTATACTAAATTTGAACTTCCTAGAATAAAAAACAATGACGTTTTTATACAAAACCCCAAAATTTTTGGGTAGATTTGTATGGAGGGTACCCCTTAAAATGGATCTAGAAAAACCCCGTTTGTAAGTGCACACTTGACGGCCTAGGAGAGTCTAAGTTTCGATTTTGAAAGCTCTAGCTCTACCGAAATAATCGTTTTCATACGGCAGACAGCATGACGGACGGACAGACAGACAGACATAGCTAGTTCGACTCCACTTCCAATGCTGATCAAGAATATATATACTTTATAGGGTTTATCTTGCCTCCTTCTGTCTGTTACATACTTTCGCACAAACTTAATATACCCTATTACCCTTTGGGCACAGGGTATAAAAATGTATTTATAAAGCGAATGGCTTCAAATATGGTACAAATGCTTCTTATACCATGCCAAATCTTCAGTTTAAAATTGGTTCAAATCGGACCTCGAATTTCTAAATTTTTAAGAATATTTTTAATTTGTTTACTATTTTAAGATTAAATTTAATACAAATGCTGCATACGAAGATCTATCCACGTCAAATGATGTGTAACAGGTATATAAGCTTCGGTCCAACCGAAGTTAACTTTTTTCTTGTTTTTTCATATATTATAAATTTAATAAATTTTTAATAAATCAAACTAAAGTTAGTTTTAATAAGTAGAACAAAACTATATTTTTTTTTTTTTTGAGCATTTACGAGTTTTTTAAAATTTAGTTTAAAGTTTGGTACTCAACTATCAAATCAATTCATGTGCCATAAATTTTCCTATTTTATAGCTTTTCTCTATGACTTTTAAGATTCTTTTGATTTCGATTTGAAGTGACATTTCTTTTTGACAAATTTAAGAGTCATCAACAAGCAATCAATTCAATGACATATATATTTTTATCACATTCTTTTAATAGTTTTCCTTTTTATTTTTTTATATTTTTTATGTTTCAAAAGATTTTATGCAAATAGATTAATTTGACTTAAATGCCAAGTGCAAATAAAATCAATCTCAGCCACCAAGTTGCCAATCAACGCAAATGAAAACGATATTTGATATCATTAAGTAGTATATATGCATATATGTATCTGCAGATACATTTTAAAAATTGCAACTGCTCTATTTCTGCTTGTGTATGCGCCTCATGTGGGCGACTGACTGACTTCGAAACTTTTAGGCATGCCAAATGCTCGACATCATTTATATCAACTCAAACTGAATTGCCTTCGGCTCTGGAAATACATATAAAGCACTAGCATCAACACCGAAACAGATACACTCACACATATCCAAGATACGCAAACTTGTGGATGCAAAGAATTGCAATTCAATTCATTGAATTCGATTTATAAAAAAAAAATCAAAAGCAAGAAAAACGTACATCAAAAGAAAATAAAAATAAAAAAGAATAATAAAATCAAGTCAGTTCGACTACAAAATATGCTTTCGGATTAGTGTCTGGTTTTATTTTTAATACTCTTCGAGATTATTGCAAATCCAAACAAACAGACAGACAGACAGACAGACAGACAGGAATAGCTGCATTGAATCTGCTCCTGAAATAAATATAAAATCTGCCAAGTTCGTCTGCTACTTAAAGCTGCATAAACCCAATATATACTCGCTTATAGGGTATACAAAAAAAAAAAGGGAAATTCAAAGAAAAATGTAGCAGCAGCACATTGCAAAACAACAAAACAAAAGTAAAAGGATATCCAATAAAAGTGATAGTCAAGAAGTGCGCGCTGAATGAATGAATCGAATGCAAAAAAAAGGAGAAAAAAAGGGAACAACATATTTAAGAACGATTTTGCGGTTGCAAATGTATGGCGTCATGTATGGCATTTCGCTCGAAAAGTGTATCAATTGTACTGGAGGCTGTATCTATGCATGTATGCATGTGTGTGTGTGTATTTGTATTGCATTCAAATGGAGTGCTTCGTTGTGCTGCTACACATGCAAATGAGCGTTTTTGCGCCTTTCATTTTGGTGAGATGTTTCCTTTTTTTCTTTTTCTTGAATTTTTTTTTTTTTTTTGCCACGTCGGCAAAGTCTTCTCATTTTTCGTTTTTCTTTTAATTCAATTGCATTTCTTTTTAATTTTAAAGGCAAATACTCATTGACTTGTACTGTTTTTATTTTGCTGTTGGCTTTTAATCAGTTAAATTTGAAAGATTTAATTGAATTTGCATTTTAAAGAAGAAAACAAAAAAAAAAAAAAAATAATTTAAATTATTTTTGGCGTTAGAAATCGTTGTCAAAATTTTTAAAAATATGAATTTAGGCCCCGTTTTCATTAGGCCGCGTTCCGCGTTAGCGTTAAAAACTCGACAAACTCGCGTTAAATCGTATACAAAAAAGATAGGCAGTTAGGTATGGGAAAAAGTCGCGTTAATTTTGAACGCGACTTTCGATAACACGCGTTCAAACCGATTTCACACCGATTTCAAACCGATTTCTCTTATCGGTTCGAATAATTTGGCAATCGTAAGTTGCGCATACTTATGAAAACAGCTGACAAAATAACCGCAAAAAAATAAACATTTACATAAAAGCTTCAGCTGCATATATTGAAATGGCGGATTACCTTATCATGCTCGTATTGGACAGCAGTTACTAAAGGAACAACACCTACATCCATTCGTTATATTAAAAATCTGCATTTCAAAAAAAAAAAAAAAAAAAATTTTTTAACCTGTACAATTTTTTTACTACATAACAAACAAAATCAGCTGTTTTAACTCGAACGCTAACGCTAAAACGCAATGGAAACACCGTTCCGCGTTTTTCGATAAATTGTAAACGCGATAACAAAACGCGGCTCAGTGGAAACGCGGCATTATTGTTCATACTGAAGATTGGTTTCGATATTTGAACCTATTGCATGGTGCAACAGGGTTCCTTATCGGTTTTTAAAGCTGTTGAATTCCTCATCTCTGCGGTAGGTAAATAAGAAAAGTTAATACAGCTCTTTCAAATAGATACTCAGGCCGAACATTTTCTAAATCAGAGACAGGTCATAGAGTATGCGAGGGATGTTGGGACGCTGGTAAAGAATCTGTACCATGGGAAATGAGATAATTTTGAGCATGATTTTGGAATCAGCGTTCCAATGTACTTCATTTGAACTATGTGTTAGCTCTGATTCCACACTTTCGTCTTAATTTCAGAGTTCTTGAGAGCCAGATTTCCCTTATTAATATCGAGACAACGTATAATATGTACGTACAATATGCTTGGAGCTAATTTTTCTTTTGATTTATATTTCTTTTCTGGGCTTTGTAAAACGTTGACCATTAAAGCTTATTTATATGCAGTTTGTGTATAGGTAAAAAGTTCGTGTTTTTTTCTTTGGTAACGGTTTTAGCTGCTTTGGAGCAAAGTCAGTTCGATGGTACATAAATTATAATTTAGAAAGTAAAGATTAGTGTGAACTGAAGCATTGAAGTTTCATCTACAGCAGTCATACATATGCAGTCAATGCCCTTTCCCAAAAAATGAAATCAAATAACATCACTAGAACTACTTTAATATATATCATAAGGCACAATCATTGATAAACATTCAAGTAAAACTGGTGATGGATTTTCTACGATTACATATACTGTAAATAACCGATTACAATACACAAATAGTATCTCTCAGAAAACTTCTAGCAGCAAATAGTGATGTTACACTTAGAATTGACCGTACTTCGGCAGCAATATTTATCGACGGAACTTTTTTTTACCTCCCTTAAAATATTGTCGAAATTTGTTTTGTATTAGACCATTTACCCTTCTGTACGATGTCTGATAACTAAGAGGTTTAAAGAAGACGAAGCTTATTTATTTAAACTTGGGTCGTATCGGACCATTGACTGCCACCCATGCCTTCTCAAAACTTTAACGAAGTCACTGATGATTATAAATAAACTATTGAAAGATTTGTGTGACGGAGTGAATAAGTTTCACCGAAGTTTTCCTTTGTTTGTATTGCTTTTGGTTTTATTTCAATAAAATCATGTCCTAATATTTTTCCGTCAATTGATTTTGGTACTAAGTATTTTCAAATCTTGTGATTTTAGGACTAGTATTTTTGTGGATATCTGAGATTATTTCTGGATTTTTTAGAACCCAGAAATTTTTTCATCTCAAGTTATAGAAGGACCAAGCAAAAAAATGATTCAATTTTATATATAGATTTACAAAGTTAAATTTTTGTGTGTAGTTGGCATACCTACAAGAGCCCTGCACAATTATCCGAAAACGGTTAAAAAGTATACTCGAAATAAAAACGACTCGAGTAAATTAAGTCTGCCTTTTAGGAAAATGATTGACTCGACTCGTTTAAATTCGGTATGAGTCGACTCGAGTATGTAAACTTCAACTCAAAACGAGTCGGTTACTCGATTGAGCTGATTGGATACTCGATTGAGTTCCAATCAGCTCAATAGTTCAAGCCTACTCCATTCCACATCTCTAGTCAAAATAGTAAACAAAAAATGGTTCAATAACTCGAGGAAAACTAGAGTCATATCCGAAAGATCCGATAATCGAACGAGACGGTTAACTTCGTCGGATAACCGAAACTATGGATACTCGATTTAGAGATTACTCGTTAATTCGAGTAAAAATATGAGCTAAATCGAAGCGTTCCGTTATTCGACTCATCGGTTCGAGTAAGTCAAGACTCGATTATATTTGTTTTTTGAGTTAATCGATGCAGAGCTCTAGTACCTACCTTGTTTAATATTATAATTTCGTATCAAAGTATCTCATTGTTGACTCAAACTTGCACTTTGCTTGAAATAAATTTCATTTTATAAATTTTAAATATTATTTAAATTTAATGATTCTCTTTATTACGCACAATCCATCCATTCCATTAAAGTTTTAACTAATCTATAAAACTAATCTCTGTGTTTGAGTATTCTTTTTTTTTTTTTTTTTTTTTGCATTTGTAAATTCTTTTGTGCAATTTTATTTTGTTCAAATATTTTTTTTTTTGTTTTGTTTGCTTAAAGCTACAAAATCTTTGCGTTTTAAAATCAAATATAAAAAAAGATCATCTGCTGCTTCTTCTGCATCTTCTTCCATTAATTAATATCGTTCAGCAAATACTGATACGTTTGCTTCACTTTTACTTAACTTAATTAAATTGTAGGTATCTTATGGTATAGCATCATCATCATCATTTTTCACACTTCAATTGTATGCTGAAGTGTTAAACTATTGCAATGTGTTGTTGCTGTTGTTGTTGTTTTTATTTTATTTTTATTCATTTTAAAACGTGTTGACTTTCGATGTGAGCCATATTGCAACGACAGCGACAAAGACGACAGACGGACATTATCCAGTATAGCGGTTAGTGTGGCCACAGCCAAAAGCATTTGTAGCAGCAGCAATGATGCAGAAAAGCGGTAAGCTGACAAAATAAAAAGAAAAAACAATGGAAAATTTTATATAAAATATATTGGAAAATTGTATTTTTTCAATGTCAGTTAAAATTATTTATTTTTAATTAGTAGCTGACACAATGGCTGACCATAGCTGCCATTGTTGCCATTACCTTCAAAATGTATAAAATGCATTTTTGCGGTCAATAGCAATGGTGGCAATGACGCTGGCTATTGTGGTCAGCCAAGTGCATTAATGGAGCAAAAATAAAAAAAAAAAAAAAAAAAGGTTTTTGAAAAAAATTATTTCGTTCAAAATTACCCGAATTGACCAGTTTCTGATTTTTCGAATCGATATCATCATAAAGTAATGCATTCAATGTCGTTTCGCGACGCAATTCTGGATAATTTTCAATTTCCGCAATGCAGCGTAAACGTAGTCCAAAGGGATGATTGTGTTGTTGTTGTAATTGTTGTTGCTGTTGCAGCTGTGTCTGTTGGTGTTGCTGTTGTTGTTGTTGCAGCAGCAACATTGTTTGCTGTTGCTGATGAAATCTCGGTTCATTCGCATAGAAATTTAACTGTGACACCATGCGACGCAAATTATAATCATGCGCTGCTATCGTTGTCTCAATATTTTGCTGTAAATCCATAAAGGCAGCCTACGGAATGTGACATAGAGAATGTGTGACATATCTATAACCAACTTCAAACTACATACATATTTGTATGCATATTCATACATACATAATTTACCTTTTGGCCATTGATATACCAAGTGAGTTTGGTTTGTAGACTTGAAAAAATCTGATGTACAATTTGTCTGCACAATAATCATCGAAACGATACATGGAATGAAAGTTGCTAATGAGTGGATTATTCTGTGGCAAAGCTGTAAAAAGATAAAAAAAAAAAAAACGAAAATAATTTATTTAAAATTGCAGCTAATTTAGCATAGATTTTGAGATACTTTTATTTTTATTACAAAATAATTTAAGCTAATTTAAATACTTTTAGTATGCACTTTAGCAATTTTTTATGCAGCAAATAGAAACAAAATAAAATGCTAGCAAATGAAATGCTTGCGAGTTGCTTTGCGTTTTTTAAATATTTATGCAACTAGTAGATACATGCATGTATCTTTTTTCAGATAAGTTTTTAAGGAACACACATATTGTGGCAGTGTGCGTTTTTTTATCGTAATTTTTTTTGACAAACGAAAAAAATAAATAAAATAAAATTGAAAACGCGCAAGAAAATACGCAGATAGATGTGCATAAACTAACAGCAAAGAGAAGTAGCGCGTTTCCGTTATGCAAACATCCTGCCTAGCTGCCTGCCTGCATGCATGCTGTGCGGAAAAGTAAAAGTAGAAATTTACACACACACACACAAACTGAGACAAAATAGCGAGTGGCTTGCAGTATATTTTTTAAATTAACAAAAAAATTTCGTGATGTACGTTTCTGCAGCATGAAATTTTATTTAAAAAAATAATAATTAGAGATAATAAATAAGATAAACGTTAAATCGTAAAAGGAAGACTGGGTCTATTCAAATTTATTTGATATAATTTGTATTTACTTGCAAACAATAATTTTCATTTTCACCAATAAAACCTAATTGCATCTGATGGCCTCTAGGGAGTCCGAATCGCAAATCTTTCCATATAAAAAAATCTGGTAACACCGAAACATATCAGAAACTATTCGATTTAAAATCGAAATGAACTCGAACTAGTCAAAACGATTCGGCTTTAAGCTAGTCGAAACGATTAGAAAACCAGTGAAACCCAATTTCCAAACGGTTAAAAGGAAAGACATCTCTGGTCTGGTTGGATACAAAAGACACCAAATTAAACGAGTCACTTCAATAAGGCTAAGTGTGAAATAAACCGAAACGTAAGGAGTCGGCTTAAAACGATTCTATTTTTGTATCAAACAATGGTCATTAAAGGAAGAAAATATTGCCTTATTAGCTGAGGGTGGGGTTAGGTAGCGCGTGTAGAGCCCAATGAACAGTCAACTACACGTGGTGTGTCTGGGTCAATGTTTTTAGTGCCTTTTTAAACGAGCATAAAAATTAATTCATTTTTGGAAACACGTATTTTTACTTCTTTCCTTTTAATCCTTTGTTTAAATCAAGGACACTTCTGGATCTCAATTTTGAGTTTCTGTTTCTTTATTAAGACAATTTCTTGCCAGGCGACCCTTTGAATGCATTAGTATTGTAACCGGATTCACTTAAAAAAAAAGTCTAAGTTTTATTCATTTTACTTTAAACTTAAAAAAATTAAAAAAATAAACAAACAGAAGATATTGACCGATTCGAAACAGGGTTTGCAGGTGTATTTCTAGTATTAATGAACCATCTTTTAAGGTTTGGGAAGAGATAATAGACCGAGGGAGCCAAATCGGGCAAACACGGTGGATGCGGAAGCTATTGGACCCCTAAATCATTGATTTTTGCCGTGGATGCGATGTTCTTGTGCGTCGGAGCATTGTCTTGCAAAAACAAAATTTTTTTCTGGTTCCAGTGATGCCGTTTTGAAGCGATTTCGGCCTTCAATCGCTCCAATAATCCACGAAAACTATGCCATGACAATCCCAAAAAACCGACTCCATAAACATATCGACCCATCAAGCCTGCCAATGCCGCTTGGAGCACTCGTGCCGGCTTCAGTCCATTGCCGGGCACTGCTTAGTGAATTCAGGTTTCATCAACGGTTACCAATAGACGCCAAAAAGTCCACCCGATTCCGCATCAGCCAGTCCAAACACTCTGTCTCTAGCGTTCGAGGTTTTTAGTCGGGAGTGAGCATATGCGGCTCCGAGCGGTAGGATAACTTTTTCATATGTAGAATTACGTTCAAATTTCGGCGAGTGCGCTCAGTACTAATCTTTGTGGCATCTGCTAGTTTGCGCACCTTCACTTTCCGGTCAGCCAACAGACCATTTCATGTATTTTTTTGACATTGTCCTCTGTAACCGCATCGTAGAGCCTGCTGCTGCGGACTTCATCGGTAGTGGAGTTGCGACCACCACGAAACTCTCGAACCCAATATTTGATTTTGTAATCTGACGGAGCATTAGCCCCATTATATTTATCAAGCTTTTCTTTTGCTTCTTCGCCATTTTGTTTATCAAAAAATAATGTTTTATGAGAGAACGAAAATCGTTTTTGTCCATACTCAACATGATGGGAAACACGTCAACAAAAATCAGCTGTAAAAACAAAACTAGGGGCAGTATCGCAATGAAATTTTGCATGTCTGCCTAAATTTAAACGGTCTTCAAGGCAGCATAACCTTTTTTCAGTAGTAGCGCATTCTGGCGGTCAATGAGGCTACTTTTCAATTCACCTAGTAATCCTTACGTGTCATTTAGTCAGTTATATTTGTTTTAAAAATGTTTATATTTAAAAAAACAATATCGTTACGGGGAAACAATTCACTTTAAACACTTTCAATTGCAATGGAGTTGGAGACAACTGGTAAGACCTCAATAGCATCGACCTAAGATCATATGCAGATCCATCATCAAAAAAATCATCTTCATTTCATCTATAAGTGTCTTCTAAGCAGATTCTATTGTTTGACTAAAATTCTACTAAAAGAGCTTGAGTTCTTTGAATACCATTATTGCAGTCCCAAACTATTTGCTGCCAGAGTAACTTTTGAACAACTTTGACTCCATTTGTGACTTCCCATTTGTCCCATCTCATTAGCTTAAACACGAAGACTGTGAATGAACGGAGTGACTGAAGAAACATCATTTGAGGGTATGTCGCCGAATAACATTTATAAATTGGGAATCCCCATTTTCATTTTTTTTTTTAATTTTAATTTTAAAGAGTTTAATGTATTTCAAACCCAAATTCTAATTTTGGGAAATTCAAACTACTGAAGGTTCTATTTTGTGTGCGTTTCACTGTAATTGAATTCGATATATCGACATAATCGATTATTTTAGAGTATCGTTAGGTGTATTTTGAAAGTCTCAAACCCCTATGCTACTCCATGGCCTTTCTTCGTTTGCTATATTGCATTTTCTTTTCTCACTGTAAGGCCGCCAGCATAGATATTTATCTCATTCCTACATTACCTAAATAAATTTCTTATTGTTTAAAACCAATAAGATACTTAAGTATCTACGTAATTGAAATGGAGCTTATGGTTTGAAATAAACAAAAGTTTCATAAGTATGTGACTATTCTCTGGCCAACTCAATAAGGCTAACGCTGTCAGCTGAGTGCGTGCTGGAAGCGATACGATAGCACAGGTTTTTGCTTGTGGTTTTCTACGTGATCGCTCGAAAAACATCAGAGTCAAACATAAACCTTTACTATCGCATCACTGTCAGCACGCACTCTATTGACAATTTGAATTTTGATTTTGTATTGTTTTGAATATTAATAATAATTTTGCATTGTTATGCATGTGGTTTGGTATGTGTGTGACAAGATAAATTTTAAATAATGAAAACAAAAGTTTCTTAAGCATTTCAATTTGTACATAAATGACAGAATTAACAGATGTGCAGATAGTCAAACAAAATGCCAACACCTTCAAGTTAAAATTGTCTTCAAACGTTTTTTGCCCGTACAAAGTCGGTTAATTTTATAATACATGTATTGTAGCAACATAACACATTCATTCATATATGTACACGCATAAAGCAAAGACAACGCTTTTCATTTTAGCAATATCCTTTTTAAGCATAAAGTGCTGTCGTAAATCACAGAAACAGTACAGCGCACAGTGGTCCGAATCACGAATCTAGCTGGACAAAAGTTAATAAATTTTGGATCTCCAAATTACTTTTAAATACTTATAATATATTTCTAATGCTGCAGTTAGGTACACTTTATAGTTACTACATCGATAAACATACTGAATTATATAGAAAATTGAAATTCTCACCTACCGTAAAATGACTTTATTTTTACAAAGTAAATTTAACTTAATAAATAACTAATCTCACTTAGAATTATTAATGTAATGACAAATTGACTTTTTGTACTAAAAACTACAGTTATTTCTCTATATATTTCAGGGATCATCGCTGTTTATATGTCCTTACAAAGTCATAGAAACTTAGATTAAAAATTCGTTTTTTGACTTCTTTAAAAAATAAAGAACAGATCAGAAAAAGTAAGGGCCGTAAAAGGCCGTTATAAAACCATTTTTAAAATTCTTTTTGCACCTTTACAAATGTTCAGTTGAAGTTTAATAACCATATCCAACCATTTGGCCTCGTTATAAACATTTTTTTAATAACCTTTTTAACCTTGAAAACCCTTAAATACCAATTTTTATCAAAATCCGCTAATATTTTCAATTTTCGACAGCTATATTAAATATCGGCTGCCATATTGGATCCGCCATTTTAAATTTTTAAAAATTGTTGTCATATTTATAATATTATCTAATATTATTATTAATAGCTAATATTATCAATTTTTCAACAGCCATATTGAATCCGCCATTTTGAATTTTTGTCTTCTGATTCGTAATCAGCGATCACAAAAACCCTTAGACACCAATTTTTATTCAAATCCGCTAATATTTTCAATGTTTCGGCAGCCATGTTGGATCCGCCATTTTGAATTTTTGAAATCTGTCTTCAGATTCGTAATCAGAGACCACAAAAACCCTTAGATACGAAGGTATGTAAAAATCTGTTAAAGAGAATTTGCTAAAATAGTTTTTGTCCAGCTAGATTTACGATTCGGACCACTGTGCAGCGCAGCGCCGCGCAGTGCCATGCAGTGTAGTGCAGATGAAGCAGCGCTCCCACATTTACGCGAAAATCTTTCTTGCATTCAATGTGTATCTCGCGCTGAGCTTAACTGAGTTGAGCGTGTGCGATGTGAATTTGTGTTAGTGTATTCGTGTTTTTCAGTGCACGGATGCGAATCACATGCATCTCGTAGTAACATTTTATGAACGTATCGCTACTGTTTCACGGCTACTTCCTGCTGCCATTTCTACGGCTTATCCTGTGCCATTGCCATTGCCTTTGCATTTATTTAGCCATCTTCTGCGTCTGTTAAATTTCATATACGAGTCTGGTATATTTTTTTCTATTTTTTTTTTTTTTTTTTGGACAAAGTCTGACATGCCGGGCTGTTCATAAAGGCTTATATGCATGTAGACTACTGCTTACTTGTTCTTGTAAAACTCCGCTCTGCTACTTTATCATTCTGTTTACAATTAAAATATCACGGAAATTACACATTTTACTCTACTTATGCTATTCGATGTGTTTGTGTATGTGTCTTGCGTGGGAAAGTAGCTTAAAAAATGTTTTATAAAATATTTACTTTATAGAGTTTACACACACATGCACGCATACACGCATGCATGCACGCACGCAGGCATTTATTTGGTTAAAAACAATTGCATACTAAATTGCACAACATTACTCATACGCTTCGTTTCGTTTCGCTTCGCTTCGAGAGTACATTAAACGCAATGTTTTTGTGTATCTTTTACTCTTTTACACATTTTTACATATTTCAATCCTTACCCTGCACACTCATATTGGATACACGCGCTGTGAGTTTAAAATGTGGCGCATCTCCGGATACTTCACACCTATAGCTGCCCGATGATTTGATGCCCAATAAATTCAGTTCAATGCGACAGCTAAATTCATTGCATTCGTTACGTCCATCGATCATTTGCACACCATCGACGGGAAATTTTAGGTAAATCGGTTGCATCAACGGTGAATATCTGCAATGAAGAGTGAGTGATATGAAAATACGAATATACAACATAAATTTCAATTGATAAAGATTTAAAGTATTTTGAGTTTAAAACACTTCATTGGATATACTAAACCACACACATACATATACATATATGAGCATGAGAACGTTTTAACTATTTAGTTAGTGATTGGTTATACTAATTTAATAATTGATAAAGTTTTTACGATAAATTTTGTAGAAGTTAAATTTTTATGGAAAGCATAGATTTAGTAATTCAATGTGAAACAAGTGAAAACGTTAACTTCGGTAGCACCGAAGCTCAAATACCCGCCACACGAAACTTTAATTATTTTCTTGAAAAAATAAAAAAAATGGAAGGTGAGTTTGTATGGGGTCTATATATTATAGTGGCCCGATCCTTGTCATATCCTTAGCATATGTGATTTTACCCAGATTGGAGTGAATATATGCATAAATAAGAACTATTTTCATACAAAAAATCGAAAAAATGGTAAGTTTGTATGGGGACTATATCTAAAAATGGGCGTGGCACCTTAGTTCTGACATACAAACTGCCTAGAAGCACAAAAAGGTTAAGTTTAAAATTTCAGGTCAATATCTTTAAAACTTTCCAAGAAAAACGCATTGCAACAGACAGTCAGACAGACGGACGGACGGACATGGCTAAATCGATTCGTCTCATCGAGCTGATCAATAATATATATACTTACATAGTTCGCCTTTTGACATAATTTTTTTTTCACTTTTTTATTGTCAAATTATTATCAAAATTTAATTGTTTTTATTATCAAATTATAAGCTTGCAATAATTTGTTGATATAATTCATATCGTGTACAAAGTTAACGCCAAAAAGTATGCATCACATTTTTATTTTTAAATGCACTGTAAATTTCGAGATTTTTTATTAAAGGAATAGAATTTTAGAAAATTGAGAACTCTGAGAAGGAGTTATATTTTAATAAAAACATTATATAAATATCAATATAAGGGCTTTTCACCCGTAAAGCTGAACAGAGCCAAACTAGAAATACGTACAAGCAGCTGAGACATGTTTTGGCAAACTCGAATTTTTTCAACAATTGGCGTATTCAGACAACACTTTTGAAGGATGCACTTTATTTTTTTAGGAAAGTTGCGTTAAAACCCCTAAAAATAGTGTGTTTGGATGTTTTTACGCCCACTTTTCTCGAGAAGCAGACGAGCTAGAGACTTCAACTTACTTATTTACTTAAATTAAAGCTTGAATCTTGTACTTTAAAACCATATAAAAAAGTTAAAACAACAATGAAAAATTGTGAATAAAATGGAATTAGTCCAGGGTTTTCGATTGAACTGTAAACACAGACATGAGGAATTCATACTATGTGGGGTGAAAAAAAACCTCCTTGATCGCCAGAATGCGCTGATACTGCAAAAAAGGATATGGTGAGATGTAGTCCGTTCATATTTAGGCAGACATGCCAAATTTCAGTTTTGATTTGACAGCTGGTTGTTGTTCACGTTTGCCCTATCATGTTGAGTATGGTCGTTCTCTCATAAAACATTATTTTTTGAGAGGCAAAATGACGAAGAAGCATAAGAAAAGCTTGATAAATATAATGGGGCTAATGTTCCGTCAGATTACACCGTCAAAAATTGGTTTCGAGAGTTTCGCAGTGGCCGGAACTCCACTACCGATGAAGTCCGCAGCAGCTAGCTCTACGATGCGGTTATAGAGGACAATGTTAAAAAAAATGCATGAAATGGTGTTGGCTGACCGGAAAGAAAGTGCCCCAAATCAATTAAACCGAATCCCCCCAACAAAAAGTTGAATGCGAGAGCACTTCGAAAGAGTGTTTGGACTTGCTGATGCGGTATCGGGCGGACTTTTGTATTGGTTGGTAACTGTTGATGAAACACTCCAGAAAACAGAATGAGTTCAGTGCAATGGACTGAAGCCGGCACGAAAGTGCTACGAAGCGACAGAGGAAATCTCGATGGGAGCGATTGAAGGTCGAAATCGCTGCAAAACGGCCTCACATAAAAGCGAAAGTAAATTTTGGTTTTGCAAGACAATGTACCAGCGTAGTAGGAGAATTTTGCAGTCCTTTAGGAAAGTTACTTTTCGGACGGGATCAAGAAGGTGGAAAATCGCTGGAGAAAGAGTATCGAGCTAAAAGGGGACTACATTGAATAAAATAAAAAAAAAACATAAAACATAAAAAAATTCACATTCCCAATTTTTTTGTACATTTTTGTGGTTTGCGACTGGTTTCCGTTGTATTTTTGTGCGCTGAAAACGATAAAGTGCGCATAACGACAAGATTTTGAGAAAAGAGGGTAGGTAAGGGAACTCAAAAACAGTATTTTTGGGGTCATTGACTACTTTTCTCGAAAGCCAGACGTGATGGGCACTGTTGGATACTAATTTCGTGTTCAGCGCACAAAAATACATCATAAGCCAGTCAAATATATGATCTCGGCCTAAGCGTTCTATGCTCAACAAAAATATATTTATATAAGTGCGTTATAGGATCTGTTATACTCCCATCTATATACATACATTACCACTAACTTTTCTGGATCATTGTTTGTCCAAAAAATATTGAGAGCCAACATTTTCATTTTTTGGTTTTCTGTCACCAAATATCGCGAAAATTAAGAATACATAAGTTGCTACTATATTTTATAACAAATTATTATATTTGACCCAGTACCATTTCCACCACAAAAAGCTATTTATACGAATAATAAATAATACATTTACAGATATATAACTCAAAAATGATTAAGTTTTTGCTTCAAGTTACATTTTTTATTAGGATTCTTAAAACGTAAAAATGTCTTTGATTCTTAAAATATTTGTTTTTTTTTTTCGTTTATTTTTTGGTTGCTAAGCAAATTTGATTTGACAAGATAACTGCTTAATATGCTACTTGCATTTTTTATGCTTTTATATCTTTTGAAATGTGTGTATTAACCTTTATCTTTTATCTTACTTTCTAACAAACACACAGATACGAGTACATATGCACAGACCGGAAACAGTTGCCATTAAATATTTCAACAGAAAATGGCAGCTAAAGAAAATCTTTCAACAAATAAATATACCAATCAGGAAATAGACACGATTTACGACAAGTAGCTTAGTTGAAAGTTCGCTCATTTATTGATGTTATATAGTACACATATACATATACAAAAGTATATTTTAGTCGCCTCAGTTTGTGTGTGTGTTTTTTTTTTTTTTTTTTGTTGTATGGGAGTGGGAGGTGTGTGAGTGAATTAGTGAGTCTACAATAGAATACACCTATATGCACACACACACATACACTTCAAGACAAGTATACTTAATTTGTTTTCTTGTTGCCATTGATGATCATTAATCCTTCAAATCAAACAAAATCAACAAAACGCACAAAGTGTTCGACTATGAAATACATTAAAAATAGAAAGTAAAAAAAAAACGATAAAGAAGTAAGAAAAGTAAAGTTAAAAGGGCTAAGCCGTATAAACGTGTATAAGAAATGAAAATAAACTTTGTATGTGCTATAAACAACACACAATTTAGAGTAGCATTTGTTTATAATTAAGTTTGTAACACAGAATGAAGTATTGGGTATTTTGAAATCAGATACAATATTGACGAGCACAGCATATCAGGCAACAAAGTTTGACCTTTCAGTAAATAACTGCTTCGTTGTTTAAAATAAAATGCTTCTTAAGGAGTTTTAGAGTCTATAGATAAGCATTATTCATGTACGAACTTGTGTATAAATAAAAAAATTGTAAAAATTAATCTATGTCCGCTTTGGATTTTAAAACCATACAACCAATAAGTCCCAAACCGGTTTCATTCGAAAGGCATGAAAACAAGCATGGTTATAGACCACTAAAACAAAAAGAATAAGTCACATTCGGTTCATTAATGAAGTCGATTTTCGACTTTTCCCATACAAAAATATTGTACTTTTGTATGTTCTTATACTAACTCCAACATATGTTGGTGGTCTCGCTGCAGTTAAAAAAAATTCCATATATTTTGTTCACGTTGCAATGAAAAAAAGGAAAACAAAAGTACAAAAATGCCGCCGAAAAGAACAACATTAGCAACCAAATCGCCTGTAGCACACGCCGGGATCCACTATGAACTAATAAAACATCATATGTAGTGTATTAAAGCATCGAATAAAACGTAGTTAGGTTAATCTTTATTTTTTATGCCAATTCAATATAGCTTCAGATGAACTACTACTTACTCTTTTCTCTGTTATACTATTAATTTTGGTTTGTACGTACATACAAATGTGTGTGTGTGGTTGTATCTGTGTGTTTGTTTGTTTATTCAGTCATCTAAAGCATACACTAAGTTGCTGTTTACTTTGATGACCAATTCGTGGCGCATTAGTAGTGCGTTTAGGATACTTATACGACTGCTCTTCACTATTGCTGAACGCATTCGAGTGTATAAAAAAGAAATAAAATGAACTCTTCGTAAATTGAACAGAGTAAATCAACAAATTCGATAAGCAATGTAATCGATTTGTAGAACAAAAAAGCTACGCAAAAAATAAAATAAAAGTATATTAATCATACGCAATGTGTGTCCTAAGCTATAAGTTCAGTTTTATATATACACACACATACATGTATAAACTACCTTTTTAACCCGAAAGTCTTTGAAAGGTTAATTGTTGAGTTTTTTGAAATTTATTATGTGCTAATTTTGTGACAGATAAAAGAAATGTTAGTTGTGATTAGTTGATTTTATAATAATGCAGCTAGCGTGGCGTATACTTAATATTGTTTTTCTATGATATTACGTATACAACTATTGGTCTAAAACGATTTTTAATTTTTAATTAAGGTATTAACGAATAAACTGTATGTCAGAACAAATTTCTCCCAAGTTATTGTGAGCACCCATTTACATTTGTTTTAAAAAAGTAATTTTGCTTACACTTTTTTGAACTCTTGATAGCATATATATTAAGAATAATAACTTCTGTCCGGATAGCCGAGGTTCAAATCCTGTAGGTTTCGATATTTAGTTTTTTTTTTTTAATTAATAAATTAAATATCTAAGGCTCGAATCTCATACAGGTAGTTGTGTCAATTGTATATTTTTTTATTTTACATTCACTTTTTTTTAACTGCAGAATCTTATAACATCAAAAAAAACCAAATTAAGAATGGCAAAAATCATTCCAAATAAATTGTTGAATTTCATTCAATAGAAAAACTCTAGTTTAATTAAATAAGACTATAAACATATTTAAATCAAAGAGCTATTTTCTAAAACTCTAAAAATAGCATCGATAATGTTGCTATCCCACTTCCACTCTCCTGGTCTTTGCCTGTACAAATTGTCGTAATACAGAGTTGTCATTATTTATAAAAAAATATTTTACAGCTACACTGTTTAAACAGAATATCAGCAGAAATTTCTGCTAGTCTGGGGCTGCAGAAATATCTGCAAAGGCCTTCAATGTAAATTGTTTTTGTAAAGTTTCTGCAAAATATATTTCTTCTGATACACAGGCTTTTGTGAATACCCTAAACATTGAGAATGGATCTTTTATAGAAAAATACAAAATTTTTATGTATTTTATTTATTTCATATAAGCTAAAATAATTCTTATGTTAACCCATGATTTCTGTTTGAATTTAGATAAGATCGGACCGATGTTGCATATCGCTCCCACAATACCCTACCTTCGATATTTTTTTAATCGAAAATGTTATTATTTATGAATTTATTTATGTTAAATTGGAAAGAAGCCCTTGTAATGTCAATCAATGTACTACCGTGCCTAAAAAGTATATTAAATTTGTCGAATTGGTTATTTATTTAGAATGTCTTTGACATTCCATAAGAGATTTCACGTCAAAACATTTATTAGTGTTTGAAGTACGCATGGCTTTGTGAGCGAATTTTTCGTTATTTTGCGATGTCAAAACTTGTTGAGCAAAGTATTTGTATTAAATTTTAATAAATGCTCTGCTATGGATTCGTAGAGGATGGTAAGAAAGTTTTTGATGATAAGGCGAAAGTGGCATAGTGAAATTGTCAGATACAAAAAGAGCGTCCTGAAGACCATCAACTTTAACCGACAAAGCGCACGTCTAAAAAAATTTAAAGGTTTGGGGTTGAAAACATTCGATTAACGATTGGACCCAATATTATGTTAATGAATGAATTATTATTTTTTTTGTTTTCGTGATCTCTTTTTGGAATTTTTTCGCCAAAACTGGACCTTTATCGTTCCACAACCATTGTATTCACATGATCTGAAACCATGATCTGGCTATTCAACAAGTTCAATAGACCGCTCTGGGGTCATCGTTTTGATATAGTTGAGCAGTTTCTAGGCGCTGCGAAGGCTCTTTAAACTGTATCGAAGATTGGAAAATCCATTGGCATTTGTATATTGCAATGGGGAGAGGAGTATGTTGAAGTCAATGAAATTAATTTGGAAGAATTAATAAAAAATTTTCAAAATAATTGCAACCTTTTTTCGGACCACAGTGGTATACGCTATCATTTAGTTACGATTGAACCGCTATATCATATACCCTACCATTTTATGACATTTTTCTAAAAAATTTGGAGTAAATTTATATTTTAACTTAAAAATGGCTTAGCTTCTCATATTTACTCCAATATAGTGGCACTACTTGGATTGTGTCATTCCTTTGACCCTTGTTACATACTACTGTGTACAAAAAGTAAGTTGAATTTTCAAATTAAACTTCGCGGGCTTAACATTTTGGGTTAGTTCTTTTTTACTTAAGTTGGCAGGACTGTTAATAACATCTGGGCCAAATTTCATGTCAATAACATTATCAGTTATACATATATTTACGCTTGTGTTTACCAAACGACCAAAAGTGTATTTGTCGATTTTTACAATGTCTGATTTAATTGAGCAGAGAAGTATCATCAAATTTTGTTTTCTAAATGGAATAAATGGAATAAAAATGTTGAAGAAGGCTTATGGGGACCAAGCTCTAGCAAAATGAACAACATTTGATTGGTATGCATAAATTGTTGAAAGAAGGTTGAGAATGTGTTGAAGACGAAAAGATCCCCTGATCGAATATCGTTCCGCAACTACCGTATTCGCCTGATTTGGCTCCATGTAACTTCTGGCTATTCCCAAAACTCAAGGGACTACTCCGGGGAACGCGTTTCAAGTCGATTGAGGAAATAAAAGATGAATCGAAGAAGCCGCTGATGGCTATACCGGAAAGGGATTATTTGGCATGTTTCGAGTATTGGAAAAAACGTTGGCATAGTATAAATAATATAAATAATTTTTGTACACAGTAGTATGCATATCTTTCCACGGGACGATTTAAATAAAATTTTTCGAGTATTTACTTTACTGAATATTTTACAAATTTAATGTGGATATATTTTTTTGTTCAGTCTATAGGAAACTGTTGGTTTAAAATTGTTCGTTAGTCCGTCTGTCTAACCGAGTATGAACTAAGTATTCTCCACGTATAATTTCAAAAGAATCTTTTCAAAATTCGTTTTTTTAGAATCGTAGTATTTTAACTATTTAAGATGTTATGTGAAGCATACATTTGTGCGGTAGCTTCTATAAAATTGTGTCCCTCTGTCTTAATTTTTAAATTAATAAGAAATGAAGACTGTTTTAAAGTTTTAATTTATTATTATAATTCTACCTTTAAAAATATGTCCGATAAAATAAAGTACATTTATCCGCAAATATATTGTTTTCGTTGATACAATTTTACAATACAAAAGTAAATATTTTATCTTGTTTTTCAATGCGTAACTACAAAATACAAACATATATACTCGTATACACTCAGCCGTTTAATAGCTGCACATAATTTAAGAGAAATAAACAAATGTGTCACATATGCGTCATTAATTTAAATGCTGCCAAAGCTCTTCATAGCTACTTGGTGTGTTTGTGTGTGTGTATGTTGCCTGATGATGAAGTGTCTGTGCTGTTTGCTGTCGTTGTATTCATCATTGAAGTAGTAGCTAACAAGAAATTTCACTTATCATAACATAACAAGAGCACGAATATTAATAATAAATATACTTGTTTGTATGTCCGTCCGTCTGTCTGTCTGTTCGTCTGTCTTTTGAGTTATTTGGTTTATATCTGTCAGTGGGTCGCTTTGCTGGTTGCTGCCTAGCCGCATTTAAATTAATTTACGCAATATCAACGAACCGAAACAAATTAATTTATTAAATAATTAATTGAGCAAGAAAGAAAGACACAGCAGCAGCAGGAGCAATAGCAGCAGGAGCAGTTAACAGAGATAACAGAGAATATTCATACATACATGCTGTGCGAGTACTTCAATAACTTCTTTTATGTATTGTGTATGCGGTGCGCCTTTGTGTATGCTATGAAATTGTGCGGTTTTATTCATTAATATAATTTAAGCAATACATATGCATATGTACACATGTATAGTATACCCATACATACATCTGTCCGTCCGTCCATCTGTTTGTTTGTATGCTCTTATATCATTGGCACAGATTTTATGGCAGCTGACATTTACAGCATAAACTGCATAAAATATTAAAAAAAAAAAAAATTAAAAAAGAATAATATTTTAAATAATAAAAAAAAAAAACGAAATAATAATTCATAAATAAATACGACAAATTATATTTATGCGCAAATATGAATTTTTTATTTATTATATTTTGCTGATATTTTTATCATTATTTATTTCTTTTGTAATTATTATATGTATGTATGTCTATATGTAAGTACACACATTTATACATACCTAAAAAATTCCATATCGTTTTTATACCACTTAACCGAATTTAACGTGTGACCACTTATGTCATAGCTGCAGGATAATGTCACGTTATCACGAAAATCAACAATTTGCGGCACATTGATGTCAGTCACTAGCAGACATTGTAAACGACGTAAATCTGTAACGAGACAACAACAACAACAAAAACAATTTTGAGATAAACGTGAAATTATGAGCAGAAAAAAAATATTGTATATACAATATATTTTTCTACATAAATGATATTCATATCAGATATTTGTATTGTACACATTCGTACATTTGTTTTATTTTATTTGTATAAAATATGTATAGTAAAAATAATACTTAAAAAACTTTTTAATATTTTTTTATCTTTTTTAATACAAACGTTTATAACTTTATTAAGAAGTACATATTATAGTGAAAAGTTGTCGTTATGAATATCCTTAACTCTTTAAAGGGGGCGAAAAAATTGTCAAGAAACATAACATAAAAAAAAAAAAAAACAGAGAAAACGTAAACTTCGATTGAACTGAAGTTTTGTTACCAGTCAAACGAAATTTTTGTGGCAATAACTCAGTAATTTTACGTGACATTGTATAGGGACTATATGATATGGTGCCCTAATCTTTATTTAATATATTTCTATAGTAACCTGATCCTTAACAAATCTGTACCTTATCCATTATGATTGTTTTGTACCGAAAATAAGAAGACTCGTAATTTTTTTAAATCGGATAATGTTAGTGGTGCCGGTGGGAAAATATCATTTATTGTAGATTGAATGTTTAAACCTGGAAATGAATATTTTTTTACCGGATAAGCAATTTTTCTCTTCATAAATGATAGTAGAATAACATCCAATCATTTATTTTATAATTTTTATACCAGCCACACATAGTGTGAAGGGTATTATCAGTTTGTTGGAACGTTTGTAACGCATTAAAGGAGTCATCGTAGACCCCATAAATTATATATATTATTAATCAGCTCGAACGAATCGATTTAGCCATGTTCGTCTGTCTGTCTATTGCAATGCGTTTTTCTCGGAAAATTTTAGGGATATTGACCTGAAATTTGAAACTTAAGCTTTTTTTATCCTAAGCATTTATGTTAAAACCAGGGTGCATCGCCCATTTTAAGATATAGCCCCCGTACAAACTTAACACTTTTTTTCGATTTTTTCTGTGAAAATAACTATTATTTTTGAATGTCTATACTACAGATTGGGCATCTAATATCAAAAGTAAGATGCCACGCCCATTTTGAGTTAGAGCCCCCATACAAACCAATCGCCCATTTTTGAGGTTTTGTATGAAAAAAGTCGTATTCATGAATATATTCAATTCAATCTGGGTAAAATCAATTCTACTGTCATCCTATGAATATGCTACCTATATGACAAGGATCGGGCCACTATAACTTACAGACCCCGTACAGACTCACCATACATTTTATGTTTTTCATGGAAACGATTGTTTTATATGCATTTTAAGCTTAAAATTTTACATATATACCCATATGAGCCCTAACATGAGTTGATCCCACTCAACCCCTTTGCAGAGTATAATCTACGTCACTGATGATCATACATAAACTAATCATAATGAAAGTTTCGTGTGGCGGGTATTTGAGCTTCGTTGCTACCGAAGTTACCGTTTTTCTTATTAAAAATAATTTTTTTATAAAAGTGATAAAAAGTATTGTTTTTCGTTTTCTTCTAATTATTAAGTTTTTTTTTTTTTAATTCTGTAAAAAATGTTTTATATTTAAAAATTAAAAAATGAATGATTGGATGTTACTCTACTATCATTTATGAAGAGAAACATGCTTATCCGGTAAAAAATATTCATATTCTAGGTTTCTACATTAAATTTACGAGAAAGTGTTATTTTCACATGTAAAATACATGGGAAACTTCAGGGACTTTGCCGCACCACTAAATTTTATCCGATAAAAAAAAAAAATCAATAATACGGTTCTTCTTATTTTCGATATAGAACACTCATAGGGGGTGAGCGCAAACAGTTTTTTGGTGAGCCACTCTAGTATACATGGACTACCTTAGCATAAGTTTTTACCACATTTGAAGCAATTATCAATCATCTATCTTCTATATATATAAAAAAATACAGCTGTGCGTTAACAACGCTAAAACTCGAGAATGACTCGACCGATTTGAACAATTTTTTTGTTTTGTTGCTCTCATCATAGATGTCAGAAAGGAAAAAAATCGGACTCGGGGCCTAATGGGGGCCTTGAAACCGGTAAAGCCATATCTTTGGAGAGAATAGACGTAGAGACTTGAAACAGGGCTCATTTGAAAGATGGTTAAAAAACATTTTTAGCGTTCAAGGTGTTTAAGGGATTTCCGGAATTTGGACCTGGGACCCATATGTGGATAAAAAATAATTTTTGACCAATTTTTTTTTATTACAGGTTAGCCCTTTGACGGGATTTTAGAAAATTTTGACCCGGGGCCTAATTAGAAAAAAAAAGTCATACATTTGGATTGAATAGACGTAAAGACTTGAAACTGGGCGCCTTTGAATGATGGTTAGTCGTGTTTATTGTGTGTATATTCAGTTGGGGTCTAAGAATCGTACATAAACTTTTTTTCATACCTCTAATTGGAGTGGCGGGCGTTGTCCCCATGGAATTCATTAATTCATCTAATAAAGGGTGATTTTTTAAGAGCTTGAGAACTTTTTAAAAAAAAAAACGCATAAAATTTGCAAAATCTCATCGGTTCTTTATTTGAAACGTTAGATTGGTCCATGACATTTACTTTTTTGAAGATAATTTCATTTAAATGTTGACCGCGGCTGCGTCTTAGGTGGTCCATTCGGAAAGTCCAATTTTGGGCAACTTTTTCGAGGATTTCGGCCGGAATAGCCCGAATTTCTTCGGAAATGTTGTCTTCCAAAACTGGAATAGTTGCTGGCTTATTTCTGTAGACTTTAGACTTGACGTAGCCCCACAAAAAAATAGTCTAAAGGCGTCAAATCGCATGATCTTGGTGGCCAACTTACCGGTCCATTTCTTGAGATGAATTGTTCTTCGAAGTTTTCCCTCAAAATGGCCATAGAATCGCGAGCTGTGTGGCATGTAGCGCCATCTTGTTGAAACCACATGTCAACCAAGTTCAGTTCTTCCATTTTGGCAACAAAAAGTTTGTTAGCATCGAACGATAGCGATCGCCATTCACCGTAACGTTGCGTCCAACAGCATCTTTGAAAAAATACGGTCCAATGATTCCACCAGCGTACAAACCACACCAAACAGTGCATTTTTCGGGATGCATGGGCAGTTCTTGAACGGCTTCTGGTTGCTCTTCACTCCAAATGCGGCAATTTTGCTTATTTACGTAGCCATCCAACCAGAAATGAGCCTCATCGCTGAACAAAATTTGTCGATTTCGAATTTTCGAACCGAACACTGATTTTGGTAATAAAATTCAATGATTTGCAAGCGTTGCTCGTTAGTAAGTCTATTCATGATGAAATGTCAAAGTATACTGAGCATCTTTCTCTTTGACACCTTGTCTGAATCCCGCGTGATCTGTCAAATACTAATGCATGAAAATCCTAACCTCAAAAAAAAATCACCCGTTATTTCCTGAAACAACTCCACATATTTCAATTAATTTTTGTAGATGTCTATTTTTGGTCCAACTTACACAAAAAAGGAAGTATGTAGTTTGAGAAAATGGGCGGTGGGCGTAGCTCCCATAGAAGTATTTGAGTGAAATTTAATTCGGTACGGACGATGGGCGAGGCTCCATAAAAGCGATCAAAAAAATTAATTTTATTTTTGCAAATAATTGAACAAGAGAAACGAAACTCGGAATAAATGTTATTACACCGAGAAAAGTATAATCCATTGGAAAAATGAGCGGTGGGTGAACCAAAAAAAAAAATTCGTCTTATTTTTGCAAATAATTGAGCTAGACAAATGAAATAAGGTATTACTACATGACCCGAGCAAGGCCGGGTAGTTCAGCTAGTAATTTTAAATAAAAACAAGCTGAACTACCGGCCTAGCTCGGGTCATGTAGATAGAATCAATAAAAATTTTGCCAAATTTTATTCTATAAAATATGGAACTAATTTAAGATATTACTGATGACTTAAAAATCGCATTTCGCGAAAAAAGCAATCAGCGATTACTGATCAGGTTCTCTGTTCGCGAAGAGTGATACACAAAATCGCCACTAACTGAACTGTTTCGGTACACCAACATACCCAACAAACCAAATTTGTTTTGATTCAATGAAAAAAAAAAAAAATTTTTTTAATGTTAAAATTTAATTGCACACAAGATATTATTTGCGAGAAAAAATTGTTTAGTTTAAGTTAGTCACACTTTTTGTTTCGAACGAAAATTTGTCAGAAAACATTTTCCATTCTGCCGTTTGTTTTACCTTTTTGAAAAAGGTTTTTTTGCCAACCCTAAAAGATATAGCTGAAGGTATATAACAAATGGGTACAGGGTTTCTTGCAGTTGAGCAAACTCGACTTCAGTGTCCTTTTTTATATTTTTATACTCGTTTTTTTGTTGCTGTGCCACGCCCACTTTTAGTTATGGCCACCAAACTTAAAATTACAACATTTTGTCAAGTTCGTTTAAGAAAAAAAAATAATTTACAGAGCTAATGGCTTTAAATATGTTTGAGATTGTTGGCAAATAAACACAAACTTAAGTCTAAAAGTTCTAAAATTCTTCTGCACTCTAATTAGATTTGCGTATACTTTAGGCATTTGACTCTTCGCTTAAATTGATATATTCTTAAAAGTACAAAGCGTGTGTGTAACAAATAACTTTATATATGATTTTCAAAAAACACACACACAAACAAAAACAAAACAAACAACTCAAATAAAAACTAATAGAAACTTGTATAAAACTATCTTTTTTTTTTTTTTGAAGTGTCAAAGCGGCTGTTACTACTTCGAAGAATTTTATAATAAAAAAGAAGAAAAAGCAACACAAGAACTATTTGCAAAAATTACTTTTATAATGGAAACATTTGTGCAAATAAGCAAAAAAGGAAGAAAAAAAAAGAAAGAAAAATAATAAAACCGCAACATAATGAAAACTAAGCACAAAGATCGACACAGATACAACATATTTAGCACAACATAAACAACATGCCTTTCAGATACAACTACATTTTTGTTGCTATCTCACTCGCACACATGTAGCTAACATTATCAACTATCTTAAAGTTTAAATACATACAAACACACACACACACACATACATATATCGAGTAAAAAGTTCACCTGTAATATGTTGACAACAACTTCAGCTGTTACCGTGCATTCACTTGTACTTGTTTATGTCTATTTATGTATGTGTGTGTGTGTGTGTGTGTGTCTGTGTAAATACAAACAAATAATGCATGTAAATAAAATAAAAGTACAACTTTTGATGGCAATCAGCGCATTTGAGCGCAATGCTCATCTCTTGCTTCCCTTTCTTTTTTACCGCAACCGTTTTTCCTTTATGTCTACTTCAAAGTTTTTGCTTTTGCTCTACAAAACATCAATTTGTTTGCTTACATTTAGATACAAGTTCATTCGTTTACTTGTATGTTTTATTATAAACATATAACGAATAGACAGATGTACTATATACATACACATACATGTTTGTAAGCGTCTGTGTATGTATCTATGTATTTGTGTATCTTTTTGCGGCTGTTTAATTGTAGCGTATTTAGTATTTAACAAACAGCAGCAGCAGCTGTAGTTGCAGCAGCTGTTTGTGTTAATTAAGACAGCCAAAAACAACAAATTGAAGATGTTTCGAATAATAAGAAGCAGAATAAGCAAAAATAATAAAGCAAGTTGTAAAAACACAAAAGCAACAACAACAACAACAACTGTCAACAGAAGTTGTATTTGTATTTCAAGAAAAACTTTTTAGACAAACTATATCTGTATGTACTACGTATAAAATATTAAGAAAAAAAGAACATAGATATCAACTCAGACACTCAATTATTTGCTTTTTAAGTATTTTTTATACTATTTGTTGCTTAGATACTTTAAAAGTTTTATTCAAATTGTAAAATTCATTTCACACAAAACTTAAATTTATTGAAACTGCGTTTAAAGCGACATCATACAGCCAGGCGCCCATTTTCGAAATCACTTAAATTTAGTGATTTACTTTTGATATGAAAATGTTCGTGCTCCGACAATCGCAAAACGAAAGTTTTTTTTACGTTTTTTAATCGGTTACATTTGACTGATTTATTTTTATCGGTTGGTTCGATAATCGATGAAAAAATCATTTATTCCTTCAGCAATAAATTTTCATTGCATTTAAAATGAAAGTATACAATTTTCATAAAAAAAAAAAATAATAAGTTCAAAAGTAAATGAAAATTCATAAAAAATTATTTTTTATAACAAATCAGATAAACCGATACCTAATGATATCGATAAAACCCCTGCACGGGTAACCCAAATAGAACTCGAAATGTAACCGATTCATTTCGGAATCGATTTCAACTAAATCGAATAATTTCTTAACCGAGACAAAACGATTCAGTTCATTTTTTAACCGAGTTAAAACGATTCAGTTAATTTTAAAACGACTCTTAACGATTCGGTTGATTTTTTAACCGAGTCATTTCTTAACCGAGTTGAAAAATTCGGTTTATTTTCTAATCAAATCGAAACGACAAGCAAAGCAAGCCGACAGTTGTAGGTAAAACAAGAAAAAACGTTAACTTCGGTGGAACCGAAGCTAAATACCCGTCACACGAATCTTTGAATAGTTTAGTGTGATCATCAGTGGCTTATAAACATTTATAAATATATATTGGAAAATAATTACCTTTTCATACATTTGTTCGAAATTAACGATAAGTTTGTATGGGGACTATTTCTCAAAATGGGCGTGGCACCTTGGTTTTGTTATTGGATGAGATTAGAAGTATTTTTAGCCAAATTTGAGTGAATATTCTCATAAATAATACCTATTTTCATATAAAATTCGAAAATGGGCGGTAAGTTTGTATGGGGGTCTATATATTAATGGGGGGGTTGGTTTTTTATTTTATATTTTTGATATTATTTTTTTTTTACCTTCTTGTGAGTGTATTTATATATAAAAATTATTTTTTTTTAAAAAAAAACAAAAAAAAAAGTGGGTTTTTATATGGGGCCCCCCCAAAAAAAGGGGGGGGGTTTTTTTTTTAAAAATTTAAACCTTTGAGGGGAGAAAAAAATTAATTTTTTTTGTTTTTGAATAAAATTAAAAAAAAAGAGAGAAAAAAAAACATACAAACAGACAGACAGACAGACAGACAGACAGACAGACAGACAGACAGAGAGACAGACAGACGGGGATTGTTTTATCTCTTCTTTTCGTTGTTGTTATTAAAAAATTTTTTTTTTATGGGGTTTAAAATGTCCCTTTTTTTGTTTTTAAATTTTTTCTAAAAAAATATTATTCTCCCCCCCATTTTGTGTGGGGGGTAAAAAAAAATTTAAATTATATTATATTTAATTTAAAAAAAAAAAAAAAAAAAGTAAGGGAAAATGGGAAATGAAATTGAGAATGATTTGAGGACAAAAATAGATACATAGAATTTTTAATGAACAAAATATTTTAATTAAAAAATTTTAAAAATATTTCAACATTTTTTTAACTGGCTACAGTTTTTAATTGTCTAGAGAATTGTTGAGAAAAAAGTTCTAGTGTTGGGAAAATAGTGATTTTTTTAGTCGTACTGTGATTAGCGACAGCGACTTGAAAATCGCAGTGACTGTAAACAGTGATATAATCGCAGTTCGTGATAAACAAGCAGAGATTACTGAACAGGTTTACTGTTTGCGAAAAGTGATACTCAAAATCACCGATAACTGAACTGTACAAATAACTGAACTAGCAAATGTACCAATAAATTTGTACAGGCATGAACGATACGTTAAGAGTGATAAATGCACCAGTCACTGGTAAATGAACAAATTTACTGTTCGTGAAGAGCAATACACAAAATCACCGATAACTGAACATGTTTACTGAGGAATTCGAAAATCACCGATCACTACTTTCAGTCGCAGTGTGACACCTAAATTTTGTTCTGCATTGAAAGTGGATCATGCTAAGCCAGTCCGTCCGTCTACCCTGCTATTTTCCGTACGAAAATGATTATTTGGAGACTATAAGTCATATGGCAGCCATGTTCGTTTCATTCAAAAAAGTAACGATTATTCATCAATTTGTGTTATAAGCGAATTTTAGAACACTTCAGGGTTTAGCTATACCAATTTTTAAAAATGCTATAGACTCAGGCTCACCACGAAAAATCCCTTCGAAAACATTAGGTTCCTCGTCCTCGTCACAAAATATATGCAGAACAGTGTAATTGTAATTATTTTTTGGTTGCCAAAAGTCAATGCAATTCCACGTGGGTGCGTGCGTGTTTGCTTAAGGCCACAATTAAATTTATGTTTTTGTAATTTTCTGTTGCACTGTTTTTTTGTCTGCGGTTGCGTTGCTGTTGCTATTATACAAATTTTGGTGTTTTGTTATATTTGGTGACAAAATAACCGCAGTAATTTATTTCCATTCAGTGTATAAATGCAAATATTATTTTTAGGGAGTGTGGTACACCACTATTTCAAAATATTAATCTATCTGCAAAACAAATGAACAAACCCTTAAACAGCTGAAATATTTTAGAAGTTACTCTATGATTCTGTAATTTAAGTTCAAAACTCATTAAAGTGGATATATACATGTGATTATCAGAACATTGAGTAAACAACTCTGAGTCTTTTGTTACTTATGAAAAATACTCTATCATTCTATGTCAGTCAATTCTATTAATCTTATTTATGTGTGTTGATAATCTTGGATTTGCGATTTATTTTTGAACTTCTTTCGGTGATTTTTCACAGTGATTTAAAATCACTTTCAGTGAAATGTCGCTCTGCGAGTTAAAGTAGTGATTTGCGATATTCATGTTGCTCAGTGAATATGTTCAGTTATCGGCGATTTTGTGTATCGCTCTTCGATAACATTGAAACTGTCCATTTATTAGTGATTGGTGCTATTATCACTCTTCGCGAATCGTTCATATTCGCTTGAATACTGAACCTGTATAAATTCGTTGGTACATTTCCCAGTCACTTGATTCGTCAAAACGAAGTGATTTGTGATATTTAAAAAAAAAAATAAAGTTGAACAAACGGAAGAATGCAAAATGGTTTTTGCCTAACTGTCGTTCAAAACAAGTGTGACTAACTTGGATCAACAATTGCAAAGGAATCTGGAATTTCAAGAATAAAATCAATATTTTATTTTTCAATGAATAGAAACAAAGTCGATTTCTTGTGTTGATGTAGCAAATAGTTCAGTTAGCGGCGATTTTGTGTATCACTCTTCGTGAACAGTGAACCTGTTCAGTAATCGCTGATTGTTTTTCGCGACCTGCGATTATATCACTGTTTACAGTCACTGTCGCTAATCACACTGCGACTCAAAAAACATTTTTTTTGTCCACACTAGTCTATCTAGCCACCTTCTGTCTCTAACATACATTTGCACAAACTAAATATACCCTTCTACACTTTGGGTACAGGGTCTAAAAAATAGAACAGTTTTTAAGATACACTGTATTTGTCTGTCCTAAAAAAGAGTTTTTGTTTTCTCCTAAAGATATCACCATGTTTACTACGAAATCATCGGTGGATTTCTATGGCCTTGTATGAGTCTTGATGCCCCAAAAAACCATTCTTAATCCTAACGAATATTTATAATAAACGTGCTATACTTAAATTTGTAAATTTGTTTAAGAAATCAGTTTCTACACTAAACTTTAAAGCTTAAATTGGTAAAAAATAAAATACGTATATATTTTTTTGGCTATTATTAAATCTTTGTGCTACTGCTTTCGTTTTCTTTTATTTATTTATTTTTTTTTTGTTTAGATTTTTTTTTTTATAGATTTAAGTCAAACAAAGTCAGACAAATCTGCACGAAATGCCAGTGTCTATAATTTGCATATAAATGCGATGGCCAAGTCAGATGAACAAAAGCTGCGCACCAGTTTAGACACCCACAATTCTCAACACTCTAGCTGTATCTCGGTCTCGTTCTATCTGTCTCTTTTTTTTTTTTACTAACAATCTTTCTATCTCTTTTAAGCTTTGAGCTGATTTGGGTCGTTTTAGTCGCTGTTGTTGTTTTTGTTGTTTTTGTTATTTCGTTATGCTGCGGCAAACAAACACAAATAAAGATGCTAATCTTGTATCGCATAAAAATAGAAGTAACTCCGCGTACAAAAAAAAAAGAAAAAGAAAATATGTATGTAAAATAATAAATAGTTTCGGGTAGAAACGAAATTAGTTTACGCTACAAAAAAAAAAAATTTATGAGTTTATTGAGTCAGAGTTACTATCTGCTGGGTTCCTGGACACAAACTCGCTGGATCTGTCTCCTCTTCGCGCCTTGTTGGTTCGGAACCTTTCAGTGGGCTCAGTTGCGCTTCAGCCATACGTATCCGCAGAATCTCTTCAAAATATGGTATTAAATATCCGGGCCTACGACAAGCTAAGCAGTTAGCTCGCCCTATCAACCCTAATATAATGTATATGACCATCGATCATAATAGACTAAGATATCATTTAAACAAAATAGTCAGACCGTAGACTCTGCTTGGATGACGAGAAAACTAGCACACATATTCTCTGCGAATGTCCGGCTTTGTTCTGTTTCAGACTCACTCTGTCTATTCGGTGTTTCATCACAACCGATTCGAAGGACCTTTCGTGTGCTAACAGTAAGAACGTGTGGTAACTTTCTTGAGTCTCCACCTTTCGCTCTGATCACAACGACAGGTTCTTATGGTTATGGTTAAGTCAGAGTTCAATAACTCACCTGGAACTTTTGATTTGTCATTGGATGTCAATAGAAGCGTATTTACCCAATTTAAAATGAATACATTCATAATGACTTTTTCATCTTTGGAGTAGGCGTGGCCCACTGAATTTAACGTACAAACTACCTAGCTTAAGTTTTGAAGGCGTCCCTATATCTTCAAAACTAAGCGATTGAATAAACCTTGCAACAGACAGACGGACATGTCTAGATCTATTCGTTTCGTTGTGCTGATCAAGAATATATAGACTTTATAAAGTCTAAGATGTCTCCTTTAATGCGTTACAAACTTTCTGACAAAATGATTATACCCTCCACACTATGTGTGACGGATATAAAAATGCTAAAATAAAAAAAATAAAAACTATTTGCAGTAGCTGAGATTGCGTACGCTTATGCTTTTGCCATGCTTTTCCACTAAAGAACTTCTACATTTGTAAAAAAAGAAGAAAATAAAATTAGATCTTATTTGGCATGCAGTAATAAGAACAACTAAAATAAAACTAAAATCAGTAGCAGCAGCAGCAGAAAACAGCATTAGAAGAAGAACAAATCTCCAACAAGTTTTGCTGCTGCACTTTAAACTTATTTGAGCAGCATCGAAAAAATTTGTATATTTTCTTCATTTTTTTCCATTATGTTAGAAAGAGATAACAGCATACATATGTATATGTGAAAGAGATAGCAATTGTATTCTTAGATATGTACCTAACAAGTATCTCTTCAAATCAGACAACTTCCGCCTGTCTGAGCAGATCAGACGCATTAGTGTCAATTTGGGCGTGGATGAAGATATGCCACAAGAGATTTTATTTTCAACATTTTCAGCATTTTCAAATGCAATACGTACAAAAGCAAATATCGATGTATGTAGTATGTAGTATTATGTTTGATTTCAATACCATTATGATGATATTCAAAAATAAATAAAATTATATGCAAAATTGTTTGGCAAAATTTGGTAGTAAGTATCAAAAACTTGCTTAGTATTTGAGTACGTGTGTGTGAGTGTGTGTTTGCTTAAAATCTGTAAGATTTATTGACTTTTAATAATAATTTTAAAGTACAATTTACTTAAATTTATTGAATTTTTTTTGAATTTTTTTTTCTATTTACAATAAGTAGGCAAATAATGGCTAAACAAATTTAACACAAAACAAATTTAAATTGAATTATTGTATAAATTCAAATAGAAGTGTTGGAAAATTATATTTACCGATTTTTGAATTATAGAATTTAAAATTTTCTTGATATGGATTACTTTATTACTTTAGAGCCATGCATCGATTAACTCGAAAAACAGTTATACTCGAGTCATGACTTACTCGAGCCGATGAGTCGAAAAACCGAACGCTTTGACTTAGCTCATATTTTTACTCGAATAAGCGAGTAATCCGAAATCGAGTATTCGTAGTTTCGGTTATGCGACCGAAGTGAACCGTTTCGTTCGATTATCCGATCTTTCGGATATGACTCGAGATTTATCGAGTTTTTGAATCATTTTTTTTTACTATTTTGCATTCAAATGGGGAATAGACTAGCCATTTGTCGTGGACCGTCACGGACCTTTCAATAATTCGCGATGTTTAATTTTATTTGTTTAATTTTAATGTGGTGCGCGTTCGTGCAGGGCAAAAGCCAAGCAAAAAAGTTCGGTTCATTTTTATACCTGCCACACATAGTGTGAAGGGATATTCAGTTTGTCTGAAAGTTTGTAACGCATTGAAGGAGACATCGTATACCCTATAAAGTATATATGTTTTTGAAAAGCTCGACGAGATGAATCGATCTAGCTATGTCCGTCTGTCCGTCTGTCTCTCTGTCTGTCTGTCCGTCTGTCTGTATATTTCTATGCTTCTTTTTCGTTGAAGATATAAAGATATTAAGCTGAAAATTGGAAGTTAAGCTTTTCTCGGCAACGACTATGTGAAGTTCGATAATGAGAGTGCCACGCCCATTTTAAGTTATAGCTCCCATACAAACTTACCGTTACCTTAAAATAGAAATTGGTTAGGAATGTATTTACTCGAAATTGGGTAAAAACACTTCTAATTTCATTCAATGTCTAAAAACAGATGCCACCCCCTTTTTTAGATCTAGGCCCCATACAAACATACCTCCCATTTTCGAATATTTGTATGAAAATAGGCATTATTTATGAATGTATTCACTCCAAAATGGGTGAAAACGCATTTTATGTCATCCAATAATAAAAAAAAAGGTGCCATGCCCATTTTATGGTATAGCCCCTATACAAACTTACCGCCCATTTTAAAATTTTTTTATGAAAATAGGTAAAACATGAATTTATTTGCACACCACCAATATTATAAGGATCGGCCCGCTATAAACATATAGGCCCCATATTAACTTACTTCCCATTTTCTGATTTTGTTTAAAGAAAATGTTTGTTTTTCTTTCCTTAGCTTAAAATTTGACCATATCCCACCCCTACCTTTTCCAAATATTTCCTTAGCCACTGATAATAATAAATAAACTATTCCAAGATTAGTGTGGCAGGTAAGCGAGCTTCGGTTCCGCCGAAGTTAACGTTTTTCCATGTTTTTCTTTCGATTAATGTTTTAAGTGATATCATCTCGTCTTATTGGGCAACTCTTTTAATAACTTTATTTTATTTATGAAATAGTACTTCTTAGTCATAGAATACTTTATACCGTATCGATGGACCCAGCGAGCTTTGAACCCATAACTTCAAAACGATTCGCATGGCATTAACCTACTAAGCCATTGTAGCATTCTTTGGGACTTGAACTCTAGAAATCCAGACACACATTAACATTAACGCTTAGACTAAGATATTCCTAATAATTTCAGTGTCAAAACTATTTTATAATAAGATTCTATTATAATTTTTATACATGCTAGAATCATAGCTCAATCAAGTATCCGATCAACTTAATCGAGTATCCAAAGATATTATTTAAAATATATTGAGGCAGTTTGTTTCAGAAATTTTCAAACGTCTCAACTTTTTCCTATTAAAATAATACAAAAATATCTGAAAACAGTGGCGTCAAATCCCAGCATTGAAGCAAATGCAGTTAAGTTTTTACTTCATTTAGATACTCGTTAATTTTTTAACGCCCAATCTGTAAGAGAATCCGTCATACGGCCACTTGATAATAAAATGTCAAGCATTTTAATGGAGCAAAAAGTAGCAAAAATTGTTTGTATCGCCGTATTATACGAACTGTGAGAAACAATATTGTGTTAGTAGTTAGGGCAATCCATAACAATCCGGTATTCATTTCTTTCACGAAACACAAAAATATTTAGGTTTGACTTGCATTGGTGATATACTACTTTACCTGTATATTTTGTATCCTGCCCAAGACGATCATTATATTTGTACAAATTTAAAAACAAAAATAAGTCTTTTGAATGGCAACGCTTTAATAGTGTAATGTTGCCATGCTGCTTTAACAATCAGCTTAATTGATTAACTGATCAATTAAATCGATTTAATCAAGTGTGAGCTATTCATTTTGTAAATTCACCAAAATACTTAATAATCAAAAATATATTTGGAATAAAATTTATGTTATATTGGAAATTTTATCAAATTGCTTAACAAAAGCTTTCGTATTAAATAACTTTCTATTTATTTTATCTGTTCGCCTATCAATTTGCGTCTGTCTGTCTGTCTGTCTGCTTATCTATGTATTTCTATGCGTTAAAATTTAAAAGCAGCTATAAATTTGAGTGAAGTGCAAATAAAATATAAATGTATCTAGATACTTTTTTATGTAAACGAATAAGTTAGGCTTTGACAAGCAATTGCTATATTGAAATATTTTTGTCAATGTAAGTACTTAAGTTAAGTTCAAAAAATATATGAAAAAAAAAATGTTTTTTTTCATATGTCTACAGAAGAATCCTTTAACGCCTTCTTGTGCTGCCTTGAACCGTATAAATGAAATTGTTACATTTATGTTTAGTTTATGTAAATGCAAAACATTCTTGCTTTTTATTGAACTTATTTCTTATTGTACACATACAAATACATTTCAAATAGAGCATGCATATATATGTATATCGGTACTTAAAAATATATACACAAAGTAAATGTAGATATTAAATATGTAATTTACGCCTTTGGCATATTTATTTATTTATTTATTCATTCAATTTTCAAGCCTTTTGTTTTGCTATTGACTCAACTAATTTCAAAGAAAAATGTTTTCAATAATTGTTGAAATTACTTTATTACTTAAAGGCAAAATTCATTTACTAGAAACGTCAATATGCAATGCAAAAACAATGCAAATTTTATTAAAGTTAAAAGTTTTCAAAAATGTTTTTCTTTTTGAATGTGTGCAATGCACTTTTGACGTTATTAATTATTAAATATTTTAATGCAAATGGAAAAATGTTTATTAAAAATAAATCGAATTAAAATATTTTATGACAGAAAATTTATTAAGAATACTTCACTACGTGTTGTCCTATATTTAATTGGTATACATATGAGATACGCTTCAGGTTTGAAGTGGCAATTTTAATTCTGATTTTTCTAAAAAAATACCAATGACGCCGGACACCTAAAAACCGTGAATATTGTTAAAATAAAATACAAATATCTGAATAAAAAGTTTGCTTAGTATTTTATTAAATTCTATTACAAATGAGGATGGCCATTATTAGTGTCGAATGTCATGAAAAATATTTGATCAAGAAAGTCCAGGTATGCACGACACGAATTATTAAAGAACCGAGCCGAGCCCGAAAAGTTCTCAGTTTGAAGGTTCTGGCTTGCTTTACAACTTTTGGCAACACTACTCTGAATAACTAATATGTTTTTTTTAAAGCTTGAACAACAATTTACAATTGTAATACAAGGACTTTTTTTGCGTTATTTTTATAATAAATATTTATAAATAAATGTGTAGGTATTTAAGTATCTTAAAAATGCAAAAAGTTTAGCAAAAATGCTGTTCAAATTCAAGAAATTATTTTTAAAACTTAAGCCGCCTTCCGGCTTTGAGCCCACGTATGATTTGCTATGGAAATTATTGTATTGAAATTCAAAATAAAAACAAAATTAAGATGTAAAATGTGTTTATTCTGTTCTATTTATATTTAAGCAAAAAAAATTCGATGAAAAAGTTACATGTGAATGGCAAAAAACGGCTCTCATTCCATTTTCTTGTAAAAAAAAAAAAAAACAACGATACACCCCTGTACCCAATGGGCCATACTTATAGTATTTTCGCATTTCTATTATTAAATTAGAAAAATTTGGTATATTTTTATTGGAGCTATATCTAAAACTTTTTGGTCTAACCCAAGTGGAATAAAATTTTGGGACTACAATACGCATAATTTATACTAAACTAATCGGAATACCCGGACTTCTTTGGGTTTCGCAAATAGTTTTTTTTAAATATTTTTATGTCACCAACAACCTTTTCCCAGCATTCAAAAAAATTTTGAAGTTCAATCAAAATTCATCTAAAACAAGTAAAAACGTTAACTTTGGTGGAACCGCAGCTTAAATACCCGTCACACGTATTTTTAAATAGTTTATGTGTTGTTATCAGTGGCTTACATAGAACATCGATCTCTCGACAACTCAAGTTTAGACACAATATTGGTATTAAATTATAAGCTGAAAATACAGATTTTCAAAAAGAATTTGAAAATAATCGGTAAGTTTGTGTGGGGTCTATACCTAAAAATGGGTGGCACCTTAGTTTTGATATTGGATAATATTAGTAGTGTTTTTACCCAATTTGGAGTCAATACGTAACTAAATAATAACCATTTCCATACAAAAATTCAAACATGGGCTGTCATTTTTTAAGGGGGCTATACCGAAAAAAGCTTAAGTTTAAAATTTCAGCTAAATATCTCCAGTAGTCTCCAAGGAAATGAAAAGATGGACTGACAGATAGACAGACGGACTAGATCGACTGATCAATAATTTATATACCAAACTTTCCGACAAACACTATGTGTGGCGGTATAAAAATAAATTTGATCATAGTCTAACGTTTTTCAGTCAAGGGATTTTGGGAACAGTTGTTTTGATGTCTTGGAATTTCAGGACTGGTGTTTTTTTTTTTTTTTTTTTTGGATATCTGGGATTATTTCTGTTATTTTTTAGTTCACAGAAGTTTTTGAAATTTTCTAATTTTCTGCGCAACTTAATATTTTTTTCGTAAGAACCTTATTCACAGTATTAGAAAAATGTAAAAAAAATGATTTATGAATTCGTTAAAGTTATTCGCCAGTTTATGGTGATTGAAATTTATACGTATATATAGATATCAAGTTCCTAGTTTAAAAAACAAATGAATTTTACGTAAAAACAAAAAAATTGATAGGGAGGGTAAGTTTTGATGGGAGTGCCCCTTAAAATGGTACTAGAGAAAAGTTTTTGTTCGTGAATACTTGGCGGCTTATTAGAGTCTAAGTTTCAAGAATGATGGCTCTATCATTAATAGTTTCCGATATAATCAGTTCCACGCGGCAGACAGAAGGACGAACGTCAGACTTTCATGATAATTCAGTTCTCCGTTCAGTGCTGATCAAGAATTTATATACTTTGTAAAATCTATTATATCTCCTTTTGCCTGTTACAAACATCAACTTTATACACACTTTTGACCATCGTGTACAGGGCATAAAAACAAAAAAAAAAAGCATTGCATACTTTTAGTTGCTTTTGTTTTTATAAGAAAGTTAGATAGATGTGCTTCATACATATTTTCAAATCCAATTTTTTTTTGTTGTATTCGAATTCAAAATGATTATTTTAAATAATTATTTTTATATAATGCACATTTCCTAAACTAAATTGTAATTAATTTAATCTAGTCGAAACAGTTTTAAAATAAATAAATAAAAAAAAAAAAAGGCCAAAGAAAAAAGGTAATTTAAAACAATTAATTTTATCACTTTTTCTTTTAAATCTTTTTTTACGATTTCTTCTTCAGTCTTCCTTTTTTTCCTTTTTTTGTGAATATTTTAAGAATCAACATAAATAACAATAATTAAAAATATATTTAAAACACTTTGTGGCATAAAATTTGCATAATTTAGATTTTTTTTTTGCTTGTTGTGGTCGAGTTCAAGTCATATTTGTGTTTTTGTTTGTCGCTTTGTCTTTTTTTTTTCTGTTTCCCTATTTAAAACTGTATGTGTGTGGGTTCTATCTATGCTAATTTTGTTGTGCATATCAAGCAAAAAAAAGAATGGCGTCGGAAACGGAAATGCCTAAATGACTTTTCTCGACTTCTTTGTTGCGCCATTATGATGACGCTTTAAATATTAGTTAGCTTTAGTGTTGATATTTCTATGACTTTCTAAATGTACTAAATGTGTGTGTGTGTGTGTGCATGTCTGGTTCATGACCGGACCACAAAAAGTTGTCGTAAAAAGGTTGAGGAGCACCCTAAAAAGGATTAAAACGGAAAAGCAAAGCAATAAAATGAAAACTTTCAAATATTTTCCATTATTATTATTATTACGATGCTTATTGCTCGCGCGTTTTGCTACCAAATGGCTGCTAATATGTATGTATGTGTGTGTGTGTGTGTGTGTTATAAAGCTGTTGCTTAAAACTTACCCAAAAGTCCCAAAATGAAAAACAGCAACAATGTTGCACAATAATCCATAGTTTTGACTTTAAAGCTGCACAAAAGTTTAACAATGACCGCAACAAGGACGACGACGACGACGACGATGACAATGACGGCAAGGCAAGGCAAGGACGACGTTTATATATATTTGAAGTATACACGCAGGCGTTGGCAGCGGCTACATTTAAATATTGAAGTATTTTAAGTTGCTGTAAGTTGATTACGTTTATATAATTTTATTTTTATTTTTTTATCATTTCATTCATGCATACAAATACATACACAAATATATTTTTTATGATGTTTATTAGCATTTTTTTCCTTTTTTAGATTTTGTCATTACATAAAGGTGTGCTGCACAAAAAAAAAATAATAAAATAAACCATTTTACTACACGCTTGCATAATCAAAAATATGTTTTTACTTGTTAGTTTTCATTTTTTTTTTTTTAAAAATTTGAAAAGTTTGTCGGCACCGAAAAATGCTGCACACAAATAAACGCACACACATAAGCCGCTGGTCATTGCGCCTTAGACTATGTAAAATCAGTGAATGTCCTTTGCCTGCACACACGCATACACACACACACACAAGCCAGCTGACTTTTATAAAGTTTATTTTAACTTTTGTGACTGTTGTTGTTGTTGCTGCATAAATTTAGCTATTTTTTTTTTTTTATTTTTAAGTTGATGCGTTGCTCTACTTAAATTGTTGACAGTTTTAAAAATTAAAAGAAATATCTTTCGCGTACACTATTAACTTTTAGCTACGCTGTACAACACATTATGTCTCCTCTAGTTGCCTACAACAGCTGCTCTGCTCTTGAAGTTCATCGCATATTTTCTAACAATTCGCTTGCTCGCTTGACATGGCTATGAAAACTGAAAAAAAAAATAAACTTTTAATAGCAACGCTTCAGGCTGCCGCAGCATAAAGTCCTTTAATGCTTTAATCAAATTGTGGCTTCTTTTTGTGCTTCAATCTGCGGATGAACAATGACGCCAACAGAAGCAAATGTTGTTACCTGACCTCCATATCCGGTGACTGATTGCTACTTATTTTGCTGCTGCCATTGTTCTTGTTTTTGTTGTTGTTTTTGTTGTTGTTATTTTTATGCTGTCATTCCTTTGGTTTCAGTAACGCTTTCATTAAAATTATCGACAAATTTTAAATATGTAGTCTGCATTTGATGCTTGGCTGAAAGATTTTAAATGCTTTTAAGGTGATTTTATTTATTTTTTTATGCTTCCTTAATTTTAGCATATTTGGCAATGAGTGGAGTTTTGGAAGAAAAAAGCTTTAAAAGATTTTTAAATGCGTTGCTTAGGATACGAAATATTTCTATGTGACAGAGCAAAAAAGTAAGTCTAAACTTACATCACAAACTTAACTGGATATACAGAAACAGTGAAGAAGGCGATTGCTATTTAGTCGAACATTAAACTCTCTCTGAAATGGTCCTATGTAATGTTGGCAAAAAATCACTTTTGGTGATATTTTCACTGTGATTTAAAAATCGGAATGTCGCACTGCGACTGAAAGTAGTGATTTGCGATTTTCATGTTCCTCAGTGAACATGTTCAGTTATCGGCGATGTTTTTTATCGCTCTTCGCGAAAAGGTAAATCTGTTAATTTATCTGTGATTGGCGTTTTTATCGCTCTTCGCAAATCGTTCATATTCGCTTGAACATTTGCCAGTCACTTGAAAATGTTTTGATGCTTTGGTCTGGTGGTCAGGGTCTCAAAAACAACAACAACATCCAAATGTTATCTTGGGCAAAACTTGTATAGGGATCACGGGGACAATTAGAACCTGTTCCTCCAAGTCCATAAATGCAAAGTTGAACCTGCTACCCATTGGCGCTTTTCGACTTACAGAACAAGGCTTGTGGTCTTCACTAAGCTAGGTTACACCGTGTTTTTATCCAAAATCCTAAGACTTTTTGTTCGAAACTTCGGATTTTAGAAAATCAATTAATAACTTCACGGCAATACTGGATGGCGGAGATGCTGGAAAGTGAAGCTTGTTTGTCGGTCTATACCGATGGTTCTAAGATGGATTGCGATGTGGGGTCTGAGGTACACTTACGTAGTGGCAGTGGAAGAGTTCTTTCACCAAGTCTCTGCAGTGTGTTCCAGGCGGAAGTTCATGTTGTTCTAGTGGTTTGAAAGCTGCTGGTGACAGATAGTTGTTCATTTTCTCAGACAGCCAAGCGAGTAAGGGCATATAAAAACCAACTGTTGCTCGCCATAACACATGATTGATGTAGTGATGTTTTCGGGAACGAGCAAACATTCAAGCTGGCTAGGAGTTCACCGAGTAAATCCTAGCCAGTCGTGAGTACCATAGATCCCAATGAGTGCTAGGGAATCGCTTCACTTCATTAGAAAAAGCAATAATAAATGACAAAATATGAATAGCAGCAGGAAAGCAAAGCATATTTGACCAACGATTGTCCTTAAGCTTACCAGAGCACTACTGTTAAACCTCCGTGAATACCTTGCGAGCCAGGAACACGCAGCCAATTTCAGTATTCCTTATTCAAAAGTTGTAAGGAAGAGGATACTCCAAAAATCATAGAACACTTTTTTATGTATGTGTCCTGCACTTAGATCCAGTAGACTAAGGCACTTTCTTTCGTCCCTCCAAACTACGGCACATCCTTAACTTTACTGGTCGGTTCTGAGACTACAGATTCTATTACGTACAAAGGTTTTCCTACCGAGCTAATTTTAATGGTAGCAAAACGACCGTTATTAGCTAATTGTGCGGGAAATATAGGTGTTTCCCCTCAGCCACCTCTATTTATTTAATCTAAGAGACAAATCATTAAAAAAAAAAAAAAAAAAAGTATGACTTTACAATTTAATCAAACTTCGATTTGCGGCGTTCATTAGTCGCCTGATCGGCCTGTGATGTGGGTGGACTTGTGGTCGTTTGCGAAAATGCATCATCCATTGCATTCGGATCGGCACGGAATAGCTCAATAGTCATGTTAGCCTGTTCCATTTGTCGTTCCTGACGTCGTTGCTCGCGTTCCTGACGCAAACGATCGAAATCATCACTGTCACCGCCTGTCAAATCCGATGAAAACTCTTCAGCACCATGCAATGCTTCAGCCATTTTGTCCATATCAGTTTCTTCTTCCAAATCGCTTAGTTTTATCGAAAACGATGATTCACGTTTATAATGTTTATTTTCCTTGGCAAAACGTATACGTTTTATACTCTCCTCATCATCCTGCTGTGATTTCTTTTCGAATTTGGCCGTCGATGCCTCAGGATGTTCTTCGCGTACCGCATCGCCTTGATATGGCAATTCACTGGGAAATACCTCATCCCAATATTGATCACGTACCAGCACCGGATGTTCATTATGCATTTCATCGACAATCAGATACGAAACTTGTATATTACGATCGATTAACCAGTTTAGCTCAAAGTCATCATCATCATCGCCCCAGGGACAGATAAGCGTTTCGGCGACCTTCAGCCAACCCATAAAGAAAAAGAATTCCAATGTGCTGAATACGGGAAAATAATAATTAAAAAAAATTCTTATAACCCGTTGGGCTAGCTGTAATCAATCCACTGATGTCCTAGAATGGCGCCGAAAAAATACGCATAGACCGCAAGTGTTACCACCTGCGTATAGACGAGCGGTATGCTTATCGTATCGTAGTGTATCAGAATGTTACAATTGCCACGAAAACGATTCAATTCATCGATAATTGTCTTCAGCGAGAAATCATCCCAAATGCGTCCCTCTTTACGTGCACGTCGTACAATGCTCGAAGCCCACATAATGGGCATCCAGTGTTTCCGGATGTTTTGGAAATTTCTCATCCATGCTCTCCAAGATTTTACGTTCGTTGTCCATGAGCAAACCGATTTCGACAAGATTTTCCATGGTGGGAAAACGACGCTTAATACTCGGTGAGATCATGGTCAGCACCATGGTCAGACTGAGACAAGTGTAACGCATCACAGTGCGTCTCATCAAACGTCCATGGTCATCATTGCCACGCACAAGTGCGCTGATATACACCGCAAGCGCATCCGGCCATGGTACTGTAATGTATTGATTCCACCAACGATCCACGACAATTGCAACGTAAAAGCCAAGCACAAAAGAGAGCGGTATAAGTGTGCCATAGTTGCGGCAGTACTCCACAAGATGTTCAAAGGTGCTGCGAAATAAATAAATCAGGCATAGCCGATAGTCGACTTGTACAAAAGAACATACTTTTTTTGCCCATCATTCAAACCGTAACGATAGAGCATGGCCACAGCATAGTATGCCGCCAGAAAGATTAACAAATCACACCAAATAAGTTTGTAGATGCTAGCGCGCCATCTTGTTTTTTTTTTTTGGGCGAAGTAAAAATTTGCATTTATATTTTAAATTGAATAAATGCACACGCACAACGTTTACTCACCTCGCTAGCAAACGCCAAAAGCAACCAAATGGACGACAAGTGGCAACTTCGGCGGTGTAAGAGACAGTCATGTTGCAAGTTTATTGCAGAGTAAAATTTTTTGCTTTTTTTAAGGTTTTTGCTTTATCAAATGTGCTAGTTTTGCACACTCTCGGGCAACTAGATTTTTGAGTTCGAAATCTTAAATTAAAAGCACTGCAAGCCTACTCGATAATAATTTTGTTTGTGAGCAACGTTGTCAATAATTTTAAATAAAAAAAAAAAACAAAGTCCAGCAGCATTAGAGCTGGTACAAATACCGATAAATCAATGTCATATCGATTTTTTTTTTTTTTTTTTTTTATTTTGGTGTCTCGATTTGATATGTCTAATATTTTTTTTTTTTTTTAATGTACTGTTGTCATATACGTTGTGTTTGGACGTTTATTTTTTACAGTATCCTGATTTTTTGTGTGAGGTTCGTTTTTATTTTTTTGATATATTTCAACAAAATATTAAATATATTGAGAGTAAAAGAGATAGAGATGGAAGAAGAGAGAGAAAGAAATCTAGATCGTTTAAATTCAAGTTTTACCTAATGACTCTCTTCCTATTTTAACATATTTTGTAAATTAAGCTTTCTATGATTTCTTAATTTTGAGATTCAATTTATCTCCTTCAAGTTTTCAAATTGTACTTTCGGCGAACTAAAACAAATAATTAGTAAAAGATGGAATGTTAAGCTCCTTACTTATTTATTTTATACATTTTGTAGTTTAGTCATGGATCTATTCCTATGTATTTTACGGCTTTTACTACAATATTATACCTCAAGAATGGATAGTTCTTATACATCATTTGAAAAATAATAATATTAAGAATTCATCTTCACGACACAACGCTTCTTGTGAAGCATTAAATGGATACTTTTTGGGTAACAAGCGTTGAAATAAAAAAAATCTTGCATTTTCCATGTTTTTTTTTTTAAATTTGTAACCAATAAAAAAAAAAAATAATTTTTAAATTCTAAATGAAGATTATTTCATTACTAAAAAATACCGAAGGACAGAATAATAAATATTTTCTTGAAAAAACAAATTGAGTGGTGACTCTGTTTGGTGGCTATATTTGTGTACGTGGCTAATTCTAATGATTTCAATATTTAAAGATTTTAGGATTTTAAATAATTATTTCTTTTTTCACAGAAAAATGTTAAAAATGGACATGGAACCTTAATTTTAACATTGGACATAAGAAGTGTTTTAACTCAATTTGGAGTGAATACATGCATAAAATATACTTATTTTCATTAAATAAATCGAGAAAAAAACGGTAAGTTTGTATGGGGCTATTCCTAAAAATGGGCGTGGCACTTTCATTTTCATACCAGATTGAGTCGTTAGAGAAAAAGCTTAAGTTCTGAATTTCAGCTTAATATTTTTTAACTGACCGAATAACCTTGAACTGCTTATTACGAGAAAAGCTTAAATTTCAATTTCTGTTAATATCTTTAAAACTAAGCGAAAAGAACGGGTAAAAATACAGACGGACGGACAGACAGACGGACATGGGTAGATCAATTCGTCTCATCGAGCTGATCAAGATCTAGCCATGTTCGTCTGTCTGTCCGTCTGTATTTATACGTTTCATTCGCTTAGTTTTAAAGATATTCAACAGAAATTCGAAATTTAAGCTTTTCTCAGTAATAAGCAGTTTAAGTGTTAAAATCAAAGTGCCACGCCCATTTTCACTCCAAATTAGATAAAAACACGTCTAATATCCTCCAATGTCAAAAGAAAGAAGCTGAGCCCATTTTTTTAATGCCCCATGCAAACTTATCGCCCATTTTAAAATTTTTTGTATGAAAATAGTATTTGTTTATGGGGCTATGACACTTCTAATTTCATCCTATATATACTCTAATGATATTATATGGATCAGCCCACTATAAAATATATCCACACACAAATATAATATTTTAACAAAAAATGTTTATTATTCTATCTTTAGGTTAAAAATTTGACCACATTATTATGTCTAAACCTTGATTGTATCGAACTATTGACTCCAAGCCGTCCCTTCTTCATATTTTACCTAAGCCACGAATTATCATATTTATACTAAATACAGAAGTGGCGGGCATTAGAGCTTCGTTTCCACCGAAGTTTACGTTTTCCACCGAAGCTTACGTTTTCCCTGTTATCGAATGATTTTGGGGTCGCAGAATTTGTAATTGGTATCCATTTAATTCCATAGCTTTAAGTTTTAGAACAAATAAGCTATGTCCGTCTGTCCGCATCAAATTATTATATTAATTTCGCCATTTTCAATGTACTATCCTCAATTTCAAAACTGTCACATGTTTTTGTAGAAAATAGCTCATTTAAAGTTTAAACTTGTTGCAAATTTAAATGCAATCAACATAATAATGCATTCTTTGCATAATATCTTTTAAATACTTCTTCAAATACTTAGTAGCAGCAGCCATTATAAATATTATTTAAATTACCTTAAACTAAAGTTTAAATGCACAAAATCTACACAGCAACTACAAAAACAAGAACAGAAAACCATCAAGAGCATTTTTTAAATACTTTTCTAAAATTTTAATACGCAACTAGTATCTGAGTATAGAAGACTTTAGGAAAAAAATATACCAACATTATGGTTAAGCTTAAGGCGATTTAGATTTGAACGTCTGTCTGGCTCTCTGACATAATGATTTTTTATATCTTTTGTGTTAGATAGCAAAACCAAAGATACAAACTTTTTTGTCTAAACGTTTCCCTATGTGAAGCGTATTAGAGCTTAGGTTTTTTTGAAAGTAAATTATTATTTTTTTTTTTTTTTTTGTAAGCAAGTGCAACGCACGCTAAAGTGCAACAAAATGACTGCATAATAACGACATAGATTCACATAGTACAAATAGATACACAAATAGGCAGATACAATTTTTAAGGCATTAGAGCAGCTGGTGCTGCTGGTGCTGGTGCTGCTGTTAAGTATGCATAAAGTGTGTTCATATTTGCACTTAGTGACATAATTACTTAATGGCAAATGCGTTGTGTTGTGTTTTGTTGTTGTCGTTCATATTTAATAAGTAACACATTCATTTAAATAAGTGCATTGCATCACATTTCATATGATTTCATTTGGTTTGTGCAACGCGGCGTATGTGTAATAACGTTTTTAGTGTATGCCAACTGAATAGAAATTATTAATTAATTATATATTTTTATATACAAAACACGCACATTTTTATTTATATTTGTTGCGTCAAACACTTTTCGCATAAATGCATTTTGAATGCATATTCACATACATACATGAGACACACACACACACAAAGTCACAATTTACGACAAAGCGTATTGCTTATGAAAAATACGAAAAAAATTAGATTAGTATGAAAAATCAACAAAAAAAAAGAATCGTTACTGCACACCCGCGCGTACTTTGTTACTGTGCAGTTACAGTTAGACTGATGTGCAAAATATACGAAGAAGCAAACGAATTATCAAAAAAAAAAAAAAAAAAAAAAACGAAAAAAATTGCTAAAGAAGTAAACGAGTGTCCTGAATTCCGTTGCGGATGCTGCTTCTGCTGCTTGTATGTTGTCTTCTTTACAGTTGAGTATTATGAAATAGAGTAAGTTGCTCTTCAGTTTATGCTCTTCAATTTTACCGGTATGTAACAGCAGCATCCTTATTGGAGGCACTTAACAGCGACAGAGTATGTTGTGCTCTTTGATTTTTTTCATTTTGGGGCGCGCCTAGTTGTTCTAATTTGCTGTTTTAACAGTTTGTTTGTTTGCTGTTTTGTCGCGCTGTTAGTTAACAGTTATGCTAGTTTAACAGTTTTGTAGAGTTTTAACATACTGTTAAGTTTTAACATAACATAAATGCATCTTACAGCCGTTAGTGCACAATTATGTAGCATACTTTAAAGCGTTGTTAATTAGCATTTATGTTAATTAAAGTTTTGGAAGAGTTTTAAAAACTTTTAAAGTAATAATAATAATAACATAAAAAAAATTTTACAGCTTTTAGTGCATAATTATGTAGCATACTTTAAGGCGTTTCGAATTAATTTTGAATTAACTTCAACTCAGCAGCATAGTATTTAGTTATTGCTTTTTGCTTCTTTTTGTTCATCTGTCTGTCTGTGCATTTATTTCAGTGCTCAAGTTTGTCTAGAATTTTACTTTGTAGACATAAACATAAAATGCAAGAAACAACCGGAAATGCATTTTCGTTTATATCTTTTACTTTTTCTTTTTTTTTTTGGGGTTTTTTCGGTATCTGTTTCTCTGTCAGTATGTGTACATTTGTGCTTATTTTTGTAGAACAAGTTCATAGCAGACAGCAACAAAATTAAAGTTTACATTTTTTAGTTAGCTCCTTTGCTTATGCTATAACTATGCAACCTAAATTTATACCCACAACGCTACGCTACGTTATATTTGTATGTTTGTATTTGTATTTGTATTTTCTACTTAAATGCGCCTTCATAGTGCATAATGCATAGAAATTTGCTGCAAACGGAAGTCATAGTCATCTGTTTGTTTGCTTGCTCTCTTGCATTACAAAATGCTTTTGTTTTTTATTATTTTTTGATTTATCAAATGTTGTAAATATGGCAAGTGAAACGAATTGGACCCCTTTTACTTGACAGTTGTGCTGATTTTAATGTTTTGTGACTTGTTGTGGAAATGTCATATATTCATCGTCATCGTCTTTTCTCCTTCTTCTTCTTCTTCTTTTTATTTTGCTATTGCAACTGATATTGTTTGTTTGTATTGTGTTTATGTGTGTGTATGTATGTTTTTTTTTTCCTTTCTTTATTTTATTTGCAGCTTGACACAAAAACATTTTACATTTATGCTTTTGGCATTAATTTTTCTTTTCAGAGTTTATCCTATACAAATACATACACACATACATCATACATATGTATGTATGTGCATCCTCGTTATTGTTGGCTTTGTATTAATGATTTCGTTTCAATTTTTCATATTTTTTTATTGTTGTAAATTTTAATTAATTGTTTGCATGCTTAAATGCTGCTGTTATATATTCATGGAATTTGTAATATTTTTTTATTTCATATTTATTTTTTTAAATTGTATATTAATTTATGTTTATGTTTAACGATATTATATATACCAGTAAGAAAAATGATAGAATAGTTAAAGATTTATATCACATCATATCGCTAATTGGTTTGCTCTTATATTTGCTAAAATTGTTGCACATTTTTTATTACACATGTCAAGTTTTAAGTTGTTCATACATCTATCTGTATTCTATGTTTCCAAATTTTCGTAACTAGACGAAATTTTGGTTAAACACAATGTTTTAAATCAAAAGAAGAGGCTAGGAGATAGAAACGATAATGAAGAATCAGTTTAGAACAAGGAACAATATTAACTTCGGTTGCACTGAAATTTCGATACCCCCTTCACACGAAACATTCATTATAAAAACTCAGAAACTTGATATAAATTTGTATGGGGCCGTTATGAAATTGAAGTATTTCGCCACTGTCTCTTTCTAATTTGATAACAAATTTTGTTGAGTATGCATGTTACGGTGAATTTATATAATTTCATCTTGTTTTTGAGCAAACAGCTCATAAAATTGAAAAATTTGAATTACAACTTCACAAACTAAGTTCTTAAATTTATGTAAGTAAACATTTCTGGAGCACTTCACCTCGTATAATTGTATCATTGTTTGGGGTATCGTTAACTTACCCCTATCCAATATCTACTGAATTAATGATTTGGCATAAGAAGTTGTATTTTTTTTCTAAATTTTAAATAAATTGTTTTAAAAATACCATAATTTTCAGATAAAAAAACAAATAAAAAACATAAGAAGTGTTTTCAGCATTTTTGAAGAAAATACCAACTACGGGCATCTCCCGTAGTTGGACAAATTTTGTAGTATCAAGTTTATTACTATGATTTTCAAACTTAAAACATTCTCGTGGGAGGACGCTCTCTTGGCCGGACGCGGACATAATGTAAAAAAAGTACTTTTTAAGGGAACAAAATCCCTATGTGCGTATTAGGCGAAGCAGCGACGTAAGCGTAGTCTTGTCGCGACGTTGCTAAACGAACAACGGCGCTAGACACCAGACCGTTTCTTTGTACTGCAGTTTTGTGTTACGAATAATATAAAATTACGGAATTCCGATTGCATCAATTGGATATAACATATTATTTGGTATAGAAATATTTTATTATTTTTAGACAATGCTGCATCTCACCCCTTAGATCAGGGCATCAGTTAACGTACTTGACGCTTTATAAAAGCTTCTTTGAACAAACTCTAAACAACAATTATAAAAAAACTGTTTGCGGAAAGCAGAATTTGTAGACTGCACTTTTAGTGCTGATGAGTTTAGTGCTGCGGACGATCTAAGATTATCTACAATAAATCTACACTAAAAACAACAACATAAATATTAATATTAGAAATCAAAATAACATTGAGGTACTAAGTGATTCAGATGAAGAGTCTCTTGTACAATCAATTGACTCAAAAAAAAAAAAAAAAAAAAAATGGTACATAAGATAAGGTTTTCCAACAAATAGAACGAATAAAACAATTTGCGAGCGTTTATCTTTTTTAAAAAGTCTTTTTGAAGATTTACAACTGAAATTTAAGCAAGCCTGTTCGATAGTTCATCAATTTTTTCAACATAAATAAATATATTTTACTTTACCACGTTATCATGTATAGTAAGTTTCCCATGTATTTTATATTTTGAAAATAACACTTTATGTTAGATTTGAAGTAGAAATCTGGAAAAGAAATATTTTGTTGACCAGGTAAGCATGTTTCTCTTCATAAATGATTATATATAGAATAACAACCAATCATTCAGTTTTTAGTTTTTAAAGATTTTTTGTCTTTTAATACAATAAGCAAATTTTTTAACTAAGTAATAATGAGGGGAACATCACAGGTTAATGCCAGCATAAACGAAATGAATTAAATAAAATTTACAATTAATTTACAAAAATAATCAAGAACAGTGGTTTCACCAGTTTAATTCAGGTCTGAAGGGTAGGTCCAGGGGTCGACTTCTTTTGAGCCTCCCTGTGTGTTGACTGTTGTCGAGTAAGTTTACTGCTAAGTGATTTAGTTTTTAAAGATAAACTATTTTTACAGAATTTCAAAAAGAACCCTAAAAACGTAAAAATAAGAATAAATCGAAAAACAATATTTTTATTACTTTTATAAAAAAACTAGACTCTACCCGCGGCTTTGCTCGCGTTTTTTTTTTTTTGTTTCTATTTGTTGGCTAAATATAAATTGTTCAAAAAATTTGGGTTCAAATTTTGGAATTCCCTAAACACGACTAACCATCATTCAAATGCGGCAAGTTTTAAATCTCTACGTCTATTCAATCCAAAGATTTTACTTTTTCAAAGCTCCCATTAAGCCCCGGCCACCTGTAATAAAAAAAAAAATTGGTCAAAAAATTTATATTGGGTCCCAGGTCCAAATTCCGGAAATCTCTTGAACACCTTGAACGCCAAAAATGTTTTTTAACCATCTTTCAAATGAGCCCTGTTTCAAGGCTCTACGTCTATTTACTTCAAAGATATGGCTTTTCCGGTTTCAAGGCCCCCATTAGGCCCCGGGACAAAATTTTCCAAAATCCCGGGATAAAAAGTATACTATGTCCGTCTCCTGGCTCTAAGCTACCTCCCTACCAATTTTCAGCCAAATCTGTTCTGCCGTTCTTGAGTTATAAGTGGTGTAACTAACACGACTTTCTTTTATATATATAGATATGTTTTTAAAAATAAATAATAAATGATTGGATGTTATTCTATGACCGTTTATGAAGAGAAACATCGCTATACGGTTAAAAAATATTTATTTTCCAGGTATCTACATTAAATCTACAAAAAAGTGATATTTTCCCACATACAAAATATAGGAAACTTCAAAAAAAAATAAAAAAAAACAGGGTTCTTTTTTTTGATATATAGTATAATAATCCTAAGGGTTGCTCGTATAAATATTTTGTACAAAATTATTTTTCATAAATTTTTTGGACCACCCTAGAATGCATATATATAGTTTTCGTTTGAAGAAGAGCTGCTGATGTTTTACGTAGCGTAATTGTAGTTGTAGTGTATAACAATTTTGTTTAAACCAAATTAATTTGCTTTTTTTAATTGATGATATTTTTTTATGCAGTAGCTGATTAAAAATCAATAAGGTTTTAATGCGTACTATACAACACAATAATTTTCAATGCACTTACATTTTAAAGCTGCAAAGCACTAATGGAATTCCAGTTTGCATTTTTCTTTATAATAATTTTCATTTTATTTTTTCAATTTTTAAGTTAAATTTTGAATTTTTCAATTTATAAATTGTTCTCTTATTTTACTTGCACCCATCATCTTTGCTCTATTTTTTTTTTTTTTCATATAGATACATATTATTATTTATCTGTATATACTATATGTATAGAGTAATCTATATATTTATACAAATATTTTTATATTTGTCTGCTTTTTCCTGTTTGCTGTTCAATTTTGCTCATTATCGTTAAATGGATCTTCGTGGTATTACAAGGCATTAAGCTGATTTAATTTTCAAATATTTAATATCAATATTATGCGGATTCTTATACACTTCATGCATTGCTATTTGATTGGGTATACAAACTTTTGAGAAACTATAAGACAGAATATAAATATAAATTGGTTCAAATTGTATATTTTCTTTAAAATTGTTAGAAATTACACGCAAAAGTATTTTAAAATTTGTATTCGACTATTAGAAAAAGTGTAGGGTACTATGAGTATTGTGCTTACTTGATTTTGAATTGTTTTCTGTTGAATTTTTGCATCAGGTGCTGCCTTTTGCTCTGATATTGCAATTGACTTCTTCGTTGAGTGTGATTTTCATTTAAATTATATTAAAAAATTATTTAATTAAAATTAAAGATATTTAAATTTATTTTGCTTATTAATTTATTTATGACGCTGCTTTATTGTTGCATTTTGATTGAAATTGATGAGTTTCACATACAAACATATATGAATGAAATTAATAAAAAAAAAAGAAGGGTTATAAATAAAATGTACGAAATTATTTAAATATTCAAGATAATTTTTACTTTAAATAAATAATTTAAATGCAGCGATATGTGGATTTTGGCATAATTTATAAAATGTATTAAAAAAAAACATTCATTTTTGTTTTATAACTTTAAATGTTTTATTTTGACATGAATAATAAGAAACAAAATGTATTCATAGAGCTTCAATGCCTTCAAATTTGGTACAAATGCTTCCAATATCAAGCCAAATCTTAAGTTTAAAATTGATAAAAATTTAATATACAGCCTGGCTCCCATTTTCGAAATCACAAAAATTTAGTAATTTGATTTTCTTATAATTTTATAATTCTCAAATAGTTTAAGCATGACAATATATATGCAATGGATCCGATGTGAGACGTCAAAAAACAACATGAAAAACGAACCAGCTGTGGCCTTTTAACACAAGTTAGACAAAGACAACAAAACACACAGAAACTCGTATACTGATATGCCTAAACTGTTTGAGAATTATAAGAACTAAAAAAATTTATTTCAAAAGTAATTCGATGGATTCAAATTTACGAAACCCTTTGAACACGTCAAAAATAATGTTCATTCATCTTTGCCTATTATCAAGTCTCTTGGTCTTCACATTCCAAAGATATATCTTTTAAGACCCCCGTTAAGCCCTTAGTCAATTTTTCCAATTTTCAGATCCAATTTTCAGAAACCCCTTGAGTACGCCAAAAATAATGTTTAATCATCTTTCATTCAAACATGAAGTTTCTAGTCCTCTCCGCTACCGAGTTATAACAAAATGGTTAAAAGATATGGTACATTCGATTTTGGGTCCCCAAGGTTTGAATTTTAAAAAACAACGAAACACCAAAAAAATTTTTAACGACATTTCAAATGTGTCTAACTACAAATCTCTAAACGGTTAAATAAAAAATAAATCAAGAAAAAACGTTAACTTCGGTTGAACCGAAGCTTAAATACCCGTTACACGTATTGTTAAATAATTAGTGTATTATCATCAGTGACTTTCTAGAGATAAAACTTCGAGATGGGATGGGAGGAGGTCAAGTTTAAAAACCCAATATTTGTGCCAAGATTTAAGCAAAAATTGTAAAATCGGCTGTAAGTTATGACTTTATCTAAAAATGGGCGTGGTACCTTGGTGTTGATATTTGATTATTTTAGAAGTGTTTTTACTCAATTTGGAGTCAATAATAACCAAACAGCAAACTAATAACCATTTTCATACAAAAAGTTTGTATGGGGGATATATTTAAAAATGGGCGTGCACATTTGATTTGACATTAAATGGCATTGAAGGTATTTTTACCCAATTTGGAGTGAACATATACATAAGTAATACCAATTTTCATATAAAAAAATTAAAAATTTGAGTTTAGTTTGTATGTGGGCGCCTTACATTAAATTTCAACGTATTACCATCCCAGAGATACACCTTTGCCGATCTCAAGGTCACCATTAGGCTTCTGTCAAATATTTTCCAAAATCCCATCTTAGTGCTCACTTTTATCATAAAACAAATGTCCAGAAAATTTTTTTTTCTGTAGCCGTTTGTCCTTTAGGTTGATCGCCCGTGAATGAATGAGTGAATAGTTAAATCAATCAGACAGTCAGGTCAAATATATTTATATTTATAGATGTTTATAGAGCTTTTCTCTTTGTCAAATTCTCTTCTCACACCTAAATTAAAAGAGCAGAAAATTTAGTCAAAGCAACAACAAATAAACATTAACTTTCGTGATTGTCGAAGCACTAATTTTTGGCAACTATGGGAGCAAATCGGATAATACTAAATTTTTATGAAACAAAATTGGTCAGACTATATTTTGCAGAAATAGCTCGATCGACATTCCTTTCAATGCATTCCTGTTTACACAAATTTAAAATGTACACCCTTTTATCCTTCGGGTACAAGCAAAACATGTATGTTTGTAATATGAAAGAATTTCAAATAATTCCGTTTAAGCATAAGAGTTGCATTATCCTTGCACGATCTACAGAAAGCAGGATTTCGTACTAGAAATGCACGTGAGACGCTCTTGGTGCATGACTTAAGAAATAATAGCAACTTATATACAAACATATTTACACCAAACAGTATGCGTATACAGAATACATACATATATACACATGCATTTAGTAAGGACTAGGTTGTCACGTGTGTGAATAGCAACAATAACAACAACAACAAATAAGAACAAGAAATATGCTAAAAATGTTTTATAGTTTCGTATGCACAACAACAGAGAAAAATACGAATAAAAATAAAAAAAAAGAAGGAAATCCTTGCACAAATAAAAATCAAGAAGGATTTATAGTTGAGATCGTGTATAAATTATACTCTACAGTTAAAAGTTGAAAAAAAATTGATAAGAACTTAAAAAAAATCACGATTTATTATATAAAAGTATTTAGCTGTCTAAAAGTACCAGTCTAAATTTTGACAGTTGACGACCAATTTTTAATTGTAATTGCAAAAAGATAAAAATTTACTTTATCATATCGAAAAAACAATTAAGTACTCAGTTCTAAAAGTAGATGGTATGTCTACATTTTAATATTTCAACGAACACAATATACCCTACTAAAATATATTGTAAATTTGAATGCAGTGTGTATGAAAAGCAGAAGTGATAAAAATAAAAACAAATTCTAAACCAAAATCCTTTGGGTTAGCAGAAAATTTTATGCAAAAAATAAAAATTGAAGAGGACAGCATACAGTAAAATTTTTGACTTCTGCTTCCTTTGGCATTGCTTATCGCTTGCTCTATAGCTTCGCTGTACACAGCGTCTCCCTCTCTCTTTCTATTTCAGAGTATTCACAAAAAGTTGTATACTGAAAAATGGTTACAAAATGTAATTTTGTAAATAAAATTGTTTTTAGAAATAACTTCGTCATTTAATGTCGAATTCAATATTCGTGTTACTCATAAAAGATACGATTTGAATTGTTATAGTATTATGCATTATGGTCGAAAGTAAAGAAGAGGATTAGCCGTGATAGACCGACCTAATACGAACTTTTTTAAACAAGAGAGAACGCTGAAGTCGAGTATGCTCGACTGCAAGATACCCTGTAGCCAATCTTTATGTACCTTAAGTTAGTTTCTATTTTACTACCATACCTCATTGAATTAGAGTTTTCATAGAAAAACTTAAAAAATCGGGTATATTTTTGTATAGGGGCTATACCTAAAATTTTGTTGGGCCTACCTATATTGGTCTATTTCATAGGTATAATTTATATCAAACTAACACTTCCCAGAATAAGAAACAATGAAGTTATTACGTAAAAACCCAAAATTTTGGGTTAAATTTGTATGGAGGTACCGCTTAAAATGGGACTAGAGAACCACCGTTTGCAAGTGCTCACTTGACGGCTCAGGAGAGCTTAAGTTTCAAATATGGTGGCCTTATCTCTTATAGTCTCCGAGATAATCTCTCTCATATGGCAGAGAGCAGGACAGACAGACGTAGTCAGTTCGACACCCCTTCTAATGCTGATCAAGAATATATATACTTTATAGGATCTATCTAGCCTCCTTCTGTCTGTTACGTTCGCACAAATTTAATATACGCTTTTACGCTTCGGGTACATGGTATAAAAATTAATTTCGATTGGTAGTTGACTGCCTTATTGCCACACAATAATTTCTTAACCATAAGTCCAGATTTTTAAGTGTTCCGCAAATTCCAAATATTCAGTTTTGTTTTACTCGACCAGAGCTAAGACCCCTACTATAAGACTTTCCAGCTATTTCAACTTTTTTATACCCTCAAGGGTATGTTCGCTCGTCTGTCTGTTGCAATGCGTTCAACTCGGAAAGTTGTAAGGATTTTTTGGTTCTATTAAATTATTGTTATATCTCCATTTTAAACTTAGCTCCCTTTCAGTTGTCCCTGGTGTTTATACACGATATATTAAAGTATCGTTTGACGGGAATTTGAGCTTCGGTTCTACCGGTTGGTTTTTAGCGAGTTTTTCATTATGCCTGTTATCCTTTGAATGTACTGAAAAGGAAGTGCTGCATTGGTTGAAAGTGTTTGTTTTTTTGGTTGCTATAGTCAAATTTTTTTGGAACCGCCAGATTTTCTGAACGAAACGTATACTCCTAATCGATTATGAGTGTAGTATCTCAGGTGTTGTAAAGCTTTTGGAAAAGCTCAAAAGATACTACAGGTTACCGGAGAAATTGCCTTCAACTATTCTTTTGTTCTATAAGAATCCAAACACTTATTATTTAGTTTGCCCTAAGTTGTGCATAAATTTCGGCATTTCGTATATTTTTGCATGAATACCCTCAATTATTTCGATGTATTTTAAAAATATATTTCTTTCCCTACAAATGTATATGTTTGGCGTAAAAGTTTTCGTTAAAATTTTTTGGTTTTTGGATTTTCAACATTGCCGCACTATTACGTATCAGTATGCATTACGAGACATAACACAACTTAAGAAAAAAAGGTAACATTGTGCAAGAGTGCAAAGCGTAAGAAACGTAAAACGTAAAACAAACGTAAGCATGCTAAAGTTTTTCACGTTTACACTATTCTCTGCTTTTTTCAACATGTCTGTTTGTTATTGTTGCTGTTTCTGTGTGTGTGTGTGTGTGTGTGTGTGTGTGTGTATCTAAGTATCTTTGTGTGTGTGTGTGTGTTTTAGGTGACATTGTCTTTATTGTTGTTGTTTTTGTTGTATCTATCGTTGCTACTATTTACTATTTGGCAGCCATAAAAACGTAACATACGATTACGTGTCGCTACAACATTTTTAGCGTATTTTCTTTTTCTTCTTCTTTGTGCTTTTCTTTTTGACTTCGGAAAAGTTATGGCTTTGCTCTGGAACGTGATAAGCACAACTGCTGGATTATGTATGATCTTGGCTGTACATATTTACACTAAAAGATGTAAAAAAAAAAAAAAAAATATGTAATAAAAATATTTAAGAAAAGAATACTCGGCATATTTCCAATAAGTTTGACTTAAGTCTGGCGCAGTTTCAAATCTTTACAGTTCATCATCAAAAAAAAAAAAAAAAAAAAAATCTTGCGCTAACAGTTCATAAAAGTTTCGTTTTCAATTCATTTTTAAAAAATATTTCCGTCATCAGTTCTTGTTGCACACCCTTTTCCCTTATTTATTGTTGTTGTTGTATAAACTAAATAACAACGCCGCAGCGCACTCCATTTGTTTTGTTTACAGAAAAAAAATATAAAAAATTGTAGAAACTTTCTTTGAGTTTGACTTTATTTTATTTTATTTTGTTTGCAAATCATGAACTGCGGCTGGGCAACAATTTGCTTTCTCATTATGCAAAGTAATGTAAAATGCGGCAGCGATATTGTGGGACGCCCAGCAAAAGTTTAGCGCAGCTTTGGCCAACGGAGTCAAGTTGAAGTTGTATCAAAGTAAAGTTACCTCCAAATATTGTAATAATAATAATAATAATACCCAGCACAGTGCTGAGTTGCCTGTACTCGTTTGTTAAGTTGAAATATTTTTTTTTAAATTTATGGTTTTGTTTTAGATACGCTACTGGTACGCTTTAAAAGCGAGTGTTATTCGTTTGTATATAGGGTTTGCTACGAGGAAATATATATTTTCTTAGAAATGAAACTGTAACAAAAACTTAGTTACTAGTAATAAGAGCAACTGTTCAAAAATTCAAAATAAATCGGCATACTCCTTTTCAGCTACTTTAAAGGGTACAAAAGATTTTAGTTCATCTATTTTTTTTTTTCGTCTGATATTTTTTTCTATAATTTTCGCCAACAACATGTTTCGCTGGCATTGCCAAAAAATGCCGCGAAAATGTAAAAAGCAAAATAAAAAAAAAACAAGCAAGAACGTTAACTTCGGAAGCACCGAAGCTCAAATACCCGCCACACGAAACTTTATTCATTTTCTTGGAAAAATAAAAAATAGAAGGTGAGTTTGTATAGGACTATATGTTATAGTGGCTCGATCCTTGTCATATCGGAAGCATATTTATAGGTCAACAGTAGAAGTCATTTTACACAGATTGGAGTGAATATATCCATAAATAAGAACTATTTTCATACAAAATCTGAAAAATGGGCGCTTGGTTTGTATGGGGGCTGTATAAAAAAATGGGCGTGGCACCTTTCTTTTGAAATTGGATGTCATTAAAGTGCTTTTATCCATATTTGTTGTAAATACATTTACAAATAATAACAATTTTCATACAAAAAATCGAAAAAAATGGTAAGTTTGTATGGGGGTTATATCTAAAAATGGGCGTGGTACCTTTCTTCTGATATTGGATGGATGGATATTGGATTAAAAGTGTTTTTACCCGATTCGTAGTCAAAACATTCATAAATAATAACTATTTTCATAGAAAAATATAGAAAAAAATGGTAAGTTTGTATGGGGGCTATATCTAAAAATAGGCGTGGCACCTTTCTTCAAGTATTGGATGTATGGATATTGGATTAGAAGTGTTTTAACCCAATTTTTAGTAAATACATTCATAAATAATAGCTATTTTCATAGAAAAATAAAGAAAAAAATGGTAGGTTTGTATGGGGGCTATATCTAAAAGTGGGCGTGGCACCTTGGTTCTGCCATACAAACTGCCTAGGAACACAAAAAAGCTTAAGTTTAAAGTTTCAGGTCAATATCTTTAAAACTTTCCGAGAAACACGCATTGCAACAGACAGACAGACAGACAGACGGACGGACGGACAGACAGACGGACATGGCTAGATCGATTCGTCTCGTCGAGCTGATCAATAATATATATACTTTATGGGGTCTCCGATGCCTCCTTTAATGCGTTACAAACTTTCCGACAAACTGATAATACCCTTCACACTATGTGTGGCGGGTATAAAAAAAAAAAAAAAACAGAATAAGTTCTGAATTCTGAAGGCTCGCTCACTGAAAAATGAAGTTTGTGTAAAACATGCTCGGCATTTCAGCATTTCTGCATTCCAAGTAAAACTACTTCCGTTGTTGTTGTTGTTGCTGTACGAGTACTTACTTGTCATGGCAATAAAAACGCAAATAAATAAAGCGAAAGAGCCGAAAAATAGCAAAGCTGGCGCATTGAAGAAAGCGCATAGAACTGCGCCTAAAAGTATGCAGCAAGCGCAAGTTTATTAAAAAAATGGTAAGCAATTTTTTTATATCCTCTACGCAAGATGTAAAAGAGTATATTTAGTTTGTGCAAATGTAGTACACCCTATTAAGTATAAACATTCTTGAGCAGCATTGATAGGAGAGGTGATAAAGTAATTTAAGTCTATCGGAGACTTTATGAGATAGGGCCACCACCATATTTGAAACTAAGACATTGCTAAATGGTCAATTACAAACTGTTTTTCTCTAGTCCCATGTTAAGGAGTCGCCTCATATATAAATCTACCTACGATGTACGTGCGATTCGGATGCTCTTTTAAGCCTTTTCCGCTTTGCATCTGCTGTTTTATGTGCAATAGCAGCTCGATTCGGTGGTGGTGCAGCATAACCAAAAATATGTTGTGCTAATATGGAAACATGCAAAAAGCACTAAAAATACCTTTTTTTTTATTGCAGTGAGACAACAAAATGTTTGCGCTAGTATAAAAGTTTTAAGAAAAACGTTGAAAAACGACTCCATAAACAAAAAGAGTGTGCATAATGCGTATTTTAATAATCTAAATTTATACTTGCATTGTTGCCTTTTAAGTGAAAACGATTTGGGACTCATCGGTTGTGTGGTTTTTAAGTCCATAGCGGACATAGAATCATCTTTCTTTCCGTCTGTCTGGAGATACTTATTGTTAGCTAAAATTTGAAACTTAAGCTTTTCTCGTCAAGTTTGAATGTGCCACACCCATTTTTAGGAATAGCCCCATACAAACTGACCGTCTATTTTAAATTTTTTATATGAAAATAGGTATTATTTTTGTACACATTCATTCCAAATTGGGTAAAAATACTTCCAAAGTCATCCAATGTCAAAACAAATGTGCCATGCCTATTTTTAAATATATTCCCAATACAAACTTACCGCCCATTTTGGAATTTTTGTATGAAAATGGTTATTATTTAGAAGTGTATTGACTCCTTATTTGGCAAAAACACTTCTAATATCACCCGATTTCAATTCTAAGCTGCCACGCCCATTTTTATACCCTGTACCCAAAGGGTAAAAGGGTATATTAAGTTTGTGCGAATGTATGTAACAGACAGAAGGAGGCAAGATAGACCCTACAAAGTATATATATTCTTGATCAGCATTGGAAGGGGAGTCGAACTAGCTTTGTCTGTCTGTCCGTCCGTCCGTCTGTCCGTCCGTCCGTCTGTCATGCTGTCTGCCGTATGAAAACGATTATTTCGGAGACTATAAGAGGTAGAGCTTTCAAAATTGAAACTTAGACTCTCCAAGGCCGTCAAGTGTGCACTTACAAACGGTTTTTCTCTAGACCCATTTTAAGGGGTACCCCCATACAAATGTATACCAAATTTTGGGTTTTTACATAAAAACGTCATTGTTTTTTATTCTAGAAAATTTTAATTTAGTATAAATTATGTCTATGATAGTCCCAATAAAATAGACGAATATGGGTAGGACCAACCAAATTTTAGGTATAGCCCCCATACAAATTTACCCCAAAATATTGGATTTTTACATAAAAACATCATTGTTTTTTATTCTAGAAAATTTTAATTTAGTATAATTTATGTCTATGATAGTCCCAATAAAATAGACGAATATGGGTAGGCCCAACAAAATTTTAGGTATAACCCCATTCAAAGATATACCCGATTTTTTAAGTTTTTCTATGAAAATCCAATTCAATGATGTATGGTAGTCAAATAGAAGCTATCTAAAGGTACATATATGTAGATTGGGTACAGGGTATCTTGCAGTCGAGCATACTCGACTTCAGCGTTCTTTCTTGTTATTTATAGTCCCCAAACAAACTTACCGCCCATTTTAAAATTTTTGTATGGAAATGGTTGTCATTTAGGTATCTATTGACTCCAAACCTAGTGAAAACACTTCTTATGTCATTCAATGTTAAAACGAAGGTGCCACGCCCATTATTAGGCCTAGGGCCCATACAAACTTATCGATTATTTTCAAATTTTTTCTAAATATCTGTATTTTTAGCTTAAAAATTGGTACCAATATTGCGTCGAAACTTGGTTGACCCGTTGACGCCCACCCCTCCCATCTCGAAGTTTTATCTTAGCCATTGTTGATAACTATTTTCGAATTTTTGTATGAAAATAGGCATTATTTATAAATGTATTCATTCCAAATTCGGTAAAAACTCTTCTTATGTCAACTTAAGTAGAAACCAAGGTGCCACGCCTATTTTTAGCTATAACCCCCATACAAACTCACCGATTATTTTCGAACTTTTATAAATGTATATAATGTATATATGATCACACATAAACTATTCAAAGATTCGTGTGACGGGTATTTATGCTTCGGTTCCACGTTAAGTTAACATTTTTTTCTTGTTTTTTTTTATTGTTGATTTTTGTTGTTGTATTTGAGCATATTTCTGTATCGGTTTATTTTTCGTCTTTAATTCATTTTTTCTAGTAAAGAGATTTTATTAAGTTCGATTTAAAACAAACGATTAAAAATGCCATCCGTAAGTCTGTCTCGCAGTTGAGAAATATTTAAAAAAAAATTATTTTATTTTTGCATTTATTATAAATCATGGTTTCAATTGCGAATTTATAAAAGTTTTTTAATTTAAAAGCAAACAACATTTATATGCGTTGGCGCTTAGATCAGAGAAAAACATTTTTAACTACGAAGAGGACCAGATGCACGCGTAATGATGAGCTATGTTGATTATAGTCACGTACATACTTGTCACTTTTAATGTTATACAGCAACGTTAGGCCACGCCATGCCTGCCTCACTGTTGCCATTGCAACATTCTAACTGACAGCGAAATAATTATTTGTGCATAAAAAAAAAAAAAAAAAAATATTAAACAAAGATACACATGCATTGTGTGTGTATCTAGTATCTGAGTAAATTGTGTGTATACTCCTCTAGCAATAAACACACATTCATATAAGCGAAAGTGCGTATGTGTGTGTGTGTGTGTGCTAAAACGTACAAATATTGACGTACAACTTTTATTTGCGCTCACAAAATGTTCAAGTTTTGAAACAAAAGACAAATATTAAGTATCTAAAACTCAGCAGCAGCAATAGCAGCAGTAATTGTGAAGTTGAGGCTTCAGCGAATTTCTGTGTGTGTGTGTGTGTTTGTATACATATGTGCGTATCATGTATAAAACTTCGCGCATTGCCCCGACAGAATCACCCCAAATTCACTCACTCATTTAACTGACAGTTAAAATTACAAACGCTTATCATGTAGCAGAAAAAAAAAATCATATCATACGGAATAATTTATTATTCCATTGCTTAATCTAATTCCAGGCGATATTTGCGCGAGTGAATGAACGAAAGAATGGAAGTGTGTATAAACGAGTGCGTGTGTCTAACTTATAGCAACACATAGATACATACACACACAGACATATACATGCATGCGTATGTATCTGTGCAAGTATTCACTTCAATGCTGTACATAGTTTCATTTACTTAGCTTGTATTTAACTCGTTTTCAAACAAAGTAAAATGCGTAATAGATACTTTACTTCTAACACACAAATACACACACACACACACGCACAAACACTTTAACTTATAGCTTTATATATAGTACATATCTATGTGTGTATTAATGCCTGAGGTTAATTAAGATTTTGCTATGTGCGTGCACTTACTCGGCTTGTCTTCCTTTCTGTTTGTCTGTCCGTCTGTCTGTCTGTCCGTCTGTCTGTCTGTCTGTCTGTCCTTCTATCTTTCTGTTTATCTTAAATGTAAATGTTTCGCTGCTATTTTCGCTTGCTTAGCACAACAGCGACTTCAGCTAAATGAAAAGTTTTATTAGTTGTAATCCGTCGACTTAATTAAATTAAAATTGCGATTAACCGCGAATACAACATGCTGGATTATTAAATGTAAAATATAATCACAATTAGATCTATAAATTTCATTTTCATTTACATACATATACGAGTATAGTATGCTTCATGTTGCTTTGGTAAGAAGCACAAAAGTATAAGCACAATAAGCATATACGATCATGCTCTCTCTATTATGACTCTTCCTTCCATGTGATTGGCAATGTGAATGTGCCAGTGTGATTGATTTATGATGTAACATTATTCAAAAATTTAAGCTAAAAGCTTCAAACAAACAAAAAGTGCTTTAAAATGCCTATTAAATGTGCTATTTGTCGTTCGAAGATGAATAAATTAAGCTGCCTTCCCAAAGATGAAATTAAAAAGAAAATGTTGTGAAGAAATTACTGGAATTAAATTTTTCACTTACAGTAAAATATGCATAAAAAAACTTAGTGATTTACTTTTCAAATAAAAATGTTCGTGCTCCGACAATCACAAAACGAAAAATTTGTTCGTTTTTCAATCGATTACATTTGATCGATTTATTTTTATCGATAGGTTCGACAATCGATACATGTGGAACTATTTATTGATTTACAATCATATATTCCTTCAGCAATAACTTTTCATTGCATTTTAAATGAAAGTACATAATTTTCATGAAAAAAAAAAAAAATAATTTGAAAAGTAAATGACAATTTAACAAAATTATTTTTTTCTAGCTGTATCCTGCCACGCTTCACTGTGGCAAATTGTGGTTGCATGCATAAAAAAATATATAAACAAAGCATAAGTTGTATATCCATTTAATTTTGCAATACAATGTCCTTTGTTTTTCCGTTCTCGGCATAAATGTACAATTGTCCGTGTGAGAAGCAATTCGCACCTAAATCTAAGCCACACAATTCCAAAGATTTGCCCTGAGCTTTATTTATTGTTATTGCGAATGCCAATCGAATTGGAAACTGCAATCTCCTTTTTTTTTCACCTTTGAATGGCCACGTCAATATTGTTGCTTCCACTACATTGTTCATCAATTTCTAGACTGAGAGTCGCGTGCCGTTTCAGAGTTTCGGTTGATTGATGTACCGCAATAGGATAATTGGCACACCTATCTTCCCCGGCAGATCGAGTGAATTCAAGAATTCGTTGGGTAATTGACGGCTTTCTCTAGTTCCACAACGGTGTCTATTTACTTACATATATGTAGTTTCTTTCTGCTGATTCCGCGTTGTACATTTGCATTATTCTCAGCCGCTCAGTCTCTAGAATCGAATCCCGCTCTCCCTCAGTTATATTCCAAACCTCCCGTCTTCGTGTTTTTGCGCGGCGAGTGCGACGACCCAAATTCGACCTCTTGGGTGGCATGACTTCGTTTATTAGTATTTTATTATTAGTTTACACCCTAGAGCTCTAAAAACCATGAGAGATGTATGAAAGTGATAAATTTTTTTTTTTTTGCCTTTCAAAGACGAAATTTTTATGATAACACTTTTTATTCCATCTGTCATAGTTCTTAACCTAGAACTATGAGAAGCAGTGATGCCATTTTTTCTCACACACATATGTTGTTTTGTTTTAAATTTCTGTACAGTTTATCATGCATGAGTGCTGGCAGCCGTCAGGTGGAGCAGCAGTAGGGGCACTGAGAAACGCCAAAAAAAGATATATTTGCAAACGCAGATATGTTATCATCATAAAAAGTAGATAAAAACCGAGTCCGAACCTCAACACATGTTGTGTCAAAATTTGGGCTTAAACGGTTCAAAACTTTTCAAGTCTATTAGCCCCGTATAAACGAACAGAGCATTTTTATGTAGATAGATAACAAATCAGACAAACCGATACCTAATGATATCGATAATAAAAAGTTTCGAACTTCGGAGCTCCTTGAAATGAAATCACGTAATTTGATTGAAAAAGTAAAACGAAAAAGTAAGTGAAAATGTTAATTATTTTATTTTACAACGCTAAAACTCGAGAATGACTCGACTGATTTGAAAAATTTTTTTTTGTTTTTTTGCTCTCATCATAGATGTGGTCAGAAAGGAAAAAAATTTGGAAAATTTCGACCCGGGGCCTAATGGGGGCCTTGAAACCGGAAGCCATGTTTTTGGAGTGAGTAGAGTAGAGAATTGAAACAGGGCTCATTTGAAAGATGGTTTAAAAAACATATCTGGCGTTCAAGGTGTTCAAGGGATTTCCGGAATTTGGACCTGGGACCCATATGTGGACCCAATATAGATTTTTTCACGATTTTTTTTATTTTTATTACAGGTGAGCACTTATACGGGATTTTAGAAAATTTTGACCTGGGGCCTTATAGGGCCTTGAAACCGGAAAAGCCATATCTTTTGAATAAATAGACGTAGAGACTTGAAACAGGGCTCATTTGAAAGATGGAAAAAAATAATTTTAGCGTACAAGGTGTTCAAGGCATTTCCGGAATTTGGACCTGGGACCCATATGTGGACCCAATATAGATTTTTTGACCAATTTTTTTTTTGTATTACAGGGCAGCACTAAGACGGGTTTTTAAAAAATTTTGACCCAGGGCCTAATGAGAGCCTTGAAAAAAAGTCATACATTTGGATTGAATAGACGTAGAGACTTGAAACTGGGCGCATTTGAATGATGGTTAGTCGTGTTTAGGGGATTTCCAAAATTTGAACCCACATTTTTGAACAATTTATGTTAAGCCACCAAAGAGAAGCACAAAAAAACACGCGAGCAAAGCCGCGGGTATCTGCTATAATATATAAAAATATCATGTCACAGCGTTTGTAACGATACTCCACGAAAACGTTTTGACTGATTCTTATAAAATTTTGTGTGTATATTCAGTTGGTCTAAGAATCGGACATAAACTATTTTTCATACCACACATTGGAGTGGCGGGCGTTGTCCCCATTGAATTAATCATTAATTCATGTAATATTTTCTGAAACAACTCCACAATTAAATTTTGTAGATGTCTATTTTTGGGTAAAAAATGGTCGGTGGGCGTGGCACCCATAGAAGTATTTGAGAGAAATTTAATTCGGTATACATGTTAAAAAAATGCTTGAAAGAAAAAACGGACAATGGGCGAGGCACCATAAAAGCGATCAAAAAGAATTAATTTTATTTTTGCAAATAATTGAACAAGAGAAATGAAACTTGGTATAAATGTTATTACACCGAGAAAAATATAATTCATTGGAAAAACGAGCGGTGGGTGAAGCAATAAAAATTCGTCTTATTTTTGCAAATAATTGAGCTAGACAAATGAAATAAGGTATTACTACATGACCCGAGCATGGCCGGGAAGTTCAGCTAGTCAAGAATATATGTACTTTATAGGGTCTACGATGTTTCCTTTAATGCTTTACAAACTTTCTGACAAAATGAAAATAACCTCCGGGTATACAAAAAAAAAACAACAAGGAAAATCGTTAACTACGATGGAACCAAAGCTCAAATAACCGTCGCCCGAAATTTTAAATAGTTTTTTTTTATGATCATCAGTGGCTTAGGTAAGATTTGGAGATTGAATGGGTTAATGGTCCAATACAACCCAAGTTTTGACACAGTTTTGGGGCTCATATGTTATGAATGGATGACATTAGTAATGTTTTTCTCCAATTTGAAGTTGTTGACGAGAATTGCATAAGTTTGAAATTTCATGTCACTGTCTTTGAAACTGAAACTAAATAAATGAATCGCATAGAAATAAACAGACAGACGGACAGTATAAAAAATAAAAAACGAATAAAATTGCAATAAAATTTGAGTTGCTGCCGATTGTGAAAATAAAACGAAAATCTGAATACAGCAGCAAATGTCATGCGTCAAGCTTAAATCCTAAATACTATCTGAATTTTTGTCGTTGAGCGCAACTATTTACTTCGCTGCAACGACGGCAATTGCTGCTTTAAAGTGATAACAAAGCACAATAAAAAATAAAAATAAAAATAAAAAATATGTAAAAGATTTAACATTATCAAGGTTTGATTTGAATGTTTTAATTCTGGATCGAATTTAAAATTGAAAACAAAAATTGTATTTTCTTAGTCTTTTTAGCTCGACTACGAGGATTCTTGCATACAATAAAAATAAACCTTAAATTTTCTGTTTTATGATAAATGTCTTTTGCTTAATTTTAACAAACATTTTGGTCGGTTTATAAACAACAATTTTTAATAATAAAATTGATGTTTCTTGAGCTACGAAAATTTGTATTAAGGTTTTTTTTATCTATGACTGAATTTACTCCAAATTGTAGAGAAGCACTTCTGATGTCATTATATGTATGTATCGGGCCACTACATCTTGGAGCACCATGTAAGCTCTCCTGCCTTTTCCAGATTTTTTTTATTGAACCTTAAAATTAGAACTATATGATTCACATTTGCCCATCCATTCACCCCTTTTAAACAAAAAACCTGACAGATTTACCTTGAAACCGCATATGCCTTATTTTTGCAATGAGTATACCTAGAGACTTGATACTAGAAGTATTTTTAAAATGGTTTAAAAGTATTTTTGATGTTCAAGGTGAATTCCCAAAATTTGAACCTGAGGCCTGAAAATTAATTTTTTATCTACATTTTACAAAGTTTAGTTTCAACATGAGGGGCTACCCGAGTAGGACTATGCGATTAATCGATTAATCAATCAGCAATCGATTAGTTTGTATATTCAATTGATCAATTAGTCCAAGAATCAATAATGGATTAATCAACAATCAATAATCAAGTAGTGGATGAAGGACAATAGTCGCGACAAGATTATCACAATCATGGGTTTATCATACGCAGGGAAGCAACTACAGGGATGCATATTTCAATTGAAGAGCCAAAAAAAGTCTTCATTTATTTTTCTTTATATTACATTTCTTTGTTGGTAATCATGATAAATCAACAACAATCAATTTTTTTAAACAATCATCAACAATCGATTATTTCCAACAATCACACAGCCTTATACCAGGGTTCAGCTAGTTTTTTTCTATACAATAAACTAGAAATACCAATGTACTAGAAAGATAGTAACGTAATTTTAAGGTTCATATAGAAATGCTCACTCGACTGCAGCGGTATATTTGTTATACCCGCCACACATAGTGTGAAGGAGGCACCTTAGACCCCATTAAGTATATCTATTATTGATCAAGATCGACAAGACAAATCGATTTAGCCGCGTCCGTTTGTTTATCTGTCTGTCCGTCCGTCTGTTGTAATGCGTTTTAGTTTATCTTTAAAGTTTTATAGATATTGTCCAGAAATTTTAAACTTAAGCTTTTTGTGCTCCTGGGCAGTTTGTATGTTAGAACCAAGGTGCCACGCCCATTTTTAGATATAGCCCCCATGCAAACTTACCATTTTTTTCTATTTTTGTTTGAAAATTGTTATTATTTGTAAATGTATTTACTACAAATATGGGTAAAAGCACTTCTAATGACATCCAATTTCAAAAGAAATGTGCCACGCCCATTTTTGTTATGGCCCCCACACAAACCTAGCGCCCATTTATCAGATTTTGTATGAAAATAGTTCTTAATAATGGATATATTCACTCCAATCTGTGTAAAATCATTTCTACTGTTATCCTATGAATATTCTATCGATATGAAAATGATCGGGGCACTATAACATATAGTCCCATACAAACTCACCTTCTATTTTTTTATTTTTTCGAGAAAATGATTAAAGTTTCGTGTGGCGGGTTTTTGAGCTTCGGTGCTACCGAAGTTACGTTTATGCTTGTGTAGCCTAAAATGTACATATTTGTTTCTTATTTGAGCCTCAACTTGAGTTGTTCCCTCGCAACCCCTTTGCAGAATAATATCTAATTTAATTTGTATTAAAAATACACCACGTCCGCCACGTAACTTTTTTTTTTTGCAATAAAAACAAAACGGTTCATCCGATCATCAAATTTATTTTTTCATATTAAAGTACAATCCTTCCGGTTACTTATGGAATATAAGTTCGTTCAAATGGCTGCCTCGGCTGGTCTTGCAGTACGCCATTCGGTCGACCCAATTTTTGAGGACATTTCCGATTGTTTGCGGCCGTATTTCGGCAATGGCGACGCGAATGTTGTCCTTCAAAGCTTGAATTGTCGCTGGCTTGTCCACATAACACTTGTCTTTGACGGCGCCCCACAAATAATAATCCAACGGTGTCAAATCACAGCTCCGAGACGGCCAAACGACATCAGAATTTCGGCTGATAATTCGGTCTCCGAAAACAGTGCGCACAAGATCGATCGTAACGCGTTCCTCAATCGTATACACAACCATTTTCGTTCAGCGGAAGGATAAAACTAACTTTCTGTACAATCAGATGTGACATCAGTGTTGCCACACTCGAAATAACCACTAGTTCAAAAAAAAAATGTTAGATGGCGGACCCTGTATATAAAAATAATCTTGAAACTGACCTTGAAGAAATGTAGTGCCATTGTGCTGTCTGAATATAACTGAAACTTTCAGCTATCTAATACCCTGCATGATTGCAGAGTAAAATGAAATAAGTTAAAGACTGTTCGTAAAATTCAAGTTGATTGTTTAACACACACAATCAGTAAAGAAAAGGGTTTTAGAATAAATAGTTCGTTATTTTGGACTAATTCTTTTAAATTCTTCTATTTATTATTCTCATTCACTGTGAGTGTATAGAATGTAGCGACGAAATAGCTAAAAGTTTTGTTTATCTAAAATACAAGAACTCCTTTGAGGCATAACAAACTTTTGGAACAATTGATAATACAATTGTAATGCAACCATGTGAAGGGTATTAAAATCACAAATTCACAAAAAATCTTTAAATCCGTTGGATTTATGTATTTTATGCTTGTACGTTTCAGATATGCACCTTCGAAAACGGCTAAGAGCGTCAGCATGAATGCGGGCATTAATGTTGTATGCCAACATTATGTGTGTGTGTGTGTGTTGTATGTCGCAATGCCTCAAGGTGTTGCAAAGCGTCACCTGTGCTGATGCAGCGTTGAATTTTTGTTCCCATGATTTGACGCTAAATGTGGCAAGGATTTTGTTCCACACACACACACACACTTTACCTTCAATTGCCACAAATCGATTCATACCGTTGCAGTTGCTGTCTATAGCTTTTGTTTTTACAAAATCCTTTTGTGTCCTTTGTGCATTGATGTCGTCGCTTACGTTGCTCTACACTTTCCAATCGTTGCATTAGTATTGATCTTTCTCCTTTTTATTTTATTTTTTAACGTTTTTGTTTTAATTTTTTTTTTCCAATGCATATTTCAGTTGCCATTGGCGAAATGTGTTGCTGCATTTGTGTTTGTTTGCGTTTTGCTGCAAGTTTTTTTTTTTTTTTGTTGCATGCAATTTCGTTCTGTTTGCAACATTTTGCAATCTGTGTGTAATATTTTATTTTCAATTCGCATTTAGCGTCTGCGACGGCATGAAAGGTTCTAGCAGCAGCATCAATGATATTCTAAGGCTAAAATAAATTCCATCTGACAATTGGCAATTGGCCTATTCGCTATTTTACTAAAACGAAAAAAAAAAAACCAAAGCAAAGCGTTAGATGGGCGTTTAGTTGGTCATATGGGCGACAATAAATTGTGGGTGTTTGTTGTTTCATTTTTTTTTTTTTTTTTTGTTTTATAATTTCAAACGAGTTTTTGCCAAACATTTTTATGCTGAATCACGAAATACATTAGAAGGTACTTTGCTTTTTTTTTTTTTTTTTTTTTTAATGGAAAACGAGAAAGAATTTTACTAAAACAAAAGCGTAGAAGGCGTTACTATTTGTTGCAGTTGAATATTTATTGTTTACAATTAAATAAGTTTAATAATTTGTTTAAAAATTATAATTCGTTATCAGTTTATACTTGGTTTTAAAAAAGTTTGTGATTTTTTTCCCTTTTATTTGTTAATTTTTATTGTTTTTGTGTTATTTTTATTTAAGTTTTCTTTTCTTTATAATAATATGTATTCCGATGTCAACTTTGTGACGTTTCCAGACTTCACGGAGCATCTTGACCTGGTCTTCATTTCTTTGATGTATACACTTGTAACTCGAGTACGATATAATATTGGTTGTAGCCCTGGTAGACAAAAGCTAATGCTAACCAGCAGAGCTGTTAACTCCACGTTGGGAGAGGCGGCGACTCGTAGGTGCGTTAATAGGGGGACCCCCCAAGGGGGTGTTCTTTCTCCTCTACTATGGGTCTTAACGGTTAACCAGCTGTTGAGGCGTATGGCGGAGGAGGGATACCAGGTGATTGCCTACGCGGACGACGTGGTGATCTTAATAAGAGGAAAGTACCCTCAAACACTCTGTCACCTTATGCAATCAGCATTAAAAAGCTTATCTTCATGGGCAACCTCATGCGGACTAAGCATCAACCCAGCCAAAACGGAACTTGTACTCTTCACTAGGAAATATAAGATTCCGACACTAGTTCCACCAAAACTTAACAATATCTCCCTTACCTTTAGTGACAGTGCCAAATATCTGGGTCTTATCCTGGATAAAAAGCTAAACTGGAACGATAATATAGAAGAACGTATCAAGAAAGCCAACGTGGCTCTCTTCACATGTAAAAAAGCCATTAGCAGGAGGTGGGGGTTCTCACCTTGCATTGTACACTGGCTGTACACGGCAGTGGTGCGACCAATACTTCTGTATGGAGTCTGCGTCTGGTGGCCAGCACTCGATAAAGTGACCAACCGCAACCGTTTACAGAGGGTTCAAAGGAGTGCGGAGATCTGCATTAGCGGTGCTCTACGCACCACACCAACTGATGCACTAAATACTCTCCTATATCTATTACCTCTAGATCTCATAGCCAAAGAACTGGCAACAAATACAGCTATGAGAATCAGAGAGACGGCAGGCTGGCTCAATAGCAACTACGGACACTCGAGGATACTCAACCTTCTAGTGTCCCTGCCACCAGTCACCGATTACTGTACGTCATACCCAACTTTTGGTAAGAAGTACAAAATCTCAATCCCAACAAGAGCTCAATGGGAGGACCTACCCCATTTTGAAACCAACGCTATTAATATTTACACAGACGGGTCCAAAACCGGGGGAAGGGTAGGAGGAGGTATCTTTTCCCCGGACCTGGAAATCAGGGAATCCTTCAGACTTCCTGACCACTGCAGCGTTTTTCAAGCTGAAATGATAGCCATACACGAGGCTATGCATATTCTGGGGCACCACCCAATTCGTAGACAAAAAGTACACATCTTTTCAGATAGTCAGGCTGCCTTAAAGGCGCTTGACTCGTGTAATAACACCTCAAAACTATCTCCCAGTGCCGCAAATCTCTTAACGAGATGGCGGAGCAATGGGATATTTGCCTCACATGGGTTCCGGGTCATCAAGATATATTTGGTAATTGCGAAGCAGATAGATTGGCCAGAGAAGGCACAAATTCCGTTATTCCTCCTGGGAGGAGTTCGACTGGAATTCCCATGGCCTCTCTAAAACTGCGAGTGAAAGAAGAAATAATAAGATTAGCAGAGATTAGATGGACCACAAACCCAAAATGTAATATCTCGAGACTTACGTGGCCAGAGTATAGCACCAAAAGAACAGCCCAGCTCATGCGCCATAATAGACAGACCCTATCCGGGATGGTAGGAGCTCTCACGGGACATTGTCTGGTGGGGAGACATGCCGTCCGACTAGGGGTAGCCGCAAATGACTTCTGTAGGAGCTGTAGAAACGAGGAAGAGGAGGAGACAGTAGAACATTTTCTCTGTCACTGCCCAGCCCTTAGTAGAATAAGGTTTACCGTACTTGGTAGGCCGTTTCTTAATAGCCTGGCGGAGATTGCATCAGTAAAGATTGGTGCGGTAGCCGCCTTCATAAGGAAGACGAGCTGGTTCGAGTAGGAGGATTATAGAGATCTTATGGTATCACAATGGGCCTCTTTGGCCTAGGTGACGTCGCGGAATTTTCGCGGCGGCCATTTTAACCTAACCTAACCTAACCTTTGTGTTTTTTTAAAAATTATTTTTTTATTCATGAATATCTATTTTGTCCCCTTAAAGTAATCCCCTCCCGATAAATACACCTATGCCAACGTTTTTCCAATCCTCTAAACATGCCAAATAGTCCCTTTCCGGTAAAGCCATCAGCGCCTTCTTCGATTTAGGTTTTTATCTCCTCCATCGACTCAAAAAGGGGTTCCCCGAAGTGGTCTCTTGAGTTTTGGGAATAGCCAGAAATCGCACGGAGCCAAATCAGGCGAATACGGTGGTTGCGGAACGATATTGGTTTGATTTTTGGTAAAAAGTAACGAAAAATTAGTGCAGTTTAAAAAAAAAAAAATCAGCATTTTTGGTACCAATCGAGACTCGAAACGTTTGAGGTCCAAAAACATATTTCAAAATGGTATTAATTGATCCTTTCGATACGCCAATTTCATCAGCAATGTCTTTTATAGTTAGTCGACGGTGTGCAAGCACAAATTCTTTTACTTTTTGGATGTGAGCATCGTCCGTTGAGATCGATGGTCGACCTTCTTTGAACGATTTACACCAAACAAAATTTGATGAAACTTCCCTGCTCAATTAATTCAGAAATTGTAAAAATCGAAAAATGCACTCAAGGTCTTTTGGTAAACACAAGCGTAAATATATTACTGATAATAACATTGACATGAAATTTGGCCCAAATGTTATCAACAGTCCTGCCAACCCAAGAAATTTTAAATTGAAAAATCTCTTTACTTTTTACCCACTTTCCCCCTTCACCATTGCGGTCAATACGCTTTAAACGAATATCCCTTTTCAAATGAATTTTTAAAGGTGAGGCATACAGTTACATGAATTCTTATAAACTTAAAATTCTCAATTAGTTTAAACATAGCTCTTAAATAGCTCTAACTCACCAAAGTTAACATTTTATCTTGTTTTTTTTTTTTTTTTTTTTTACATTTCTTTTGTTTCCAATCTTGATTAATTTTTTAAAACTTAGCCAAATATTTATTAAAATAATTAAAATTTTCTGCTTATGCTGTGAAAATTAATTTACTTATGAACATTTGTTGAATACTGAACCCAGAAATTCTGGCCACAGATTACTTAGAATTTATATAAAAATTTATGGAGAAATTCGGAGTGCAATGTTTTTATTTTATCCAGACATAGTGTGAAGGGTATTTTCAATTTGTCAGAAATATTACGCATTAAAGAAGACATCGTAGACCCTATAAAGTATACATACAGGCTTCGGATTTTTTTATGTAGTCTTGCTAGAGTGAGCATACAGATATATTTAATTGATTTGCTCCGCTCCCTACTCTTTGCTTTTTAGTCCTTAAATATGACTGATGTTGGTTCAAAATTTAATGAGAGAGAAAGAGCTCTTAGCATCACCGTGTATAATTGCACCTTGTGTCAATCGGTTTACTATATAATATCTTTAATATATAATATCTTTTTAAAACACCTCTTTTTTCTAACAAATTTTTGATCAAACTGTCAAAATATCTCATAAATTTTACGACTTTAACGGAACAGCGATACACACGCAGTCTCAAATAAAATGTCGACAACAGAAAACGCTTCTCAGTTGCTTTTATCAAATGTTTTTTAACGAATAGGAAAATACAAACGCTGATAACTGTCAAATCATTTTAAGTGTCAATGAATGAGATGAGATGAGGCACATGAAAAGCCGCATGCTGCACGAAGTACTTTAAAAGCTGTCAACAACAGCACAAGTAGTAGCATCAAGTTCAAAGGTTCATAGGCGACAACAACAACAACAACGACAGCAACCAGAGCAATTGATGGTTGCAAGCAAAAAAAAACATAAAATTGCAAACAAAATTGATGTCAACTAAACGTCAGCAAAATCGTTCATTCGATCGTTCATATATTTGTTCATATATTGGTTCAATCGCCTGTCCATCGAGTTGAGTTGAGTTGATTTGAGTTCACGTACACTTGATCAATCAAATCGAGCTGTCTGTCCGTCTGTCTGTCTGCCGCTATCTGTCAGGAAGCGCTAAGAACGAGTTTTTATTTGATGACAACGATGACGAAATACTACATAAAAGAGTATATTGGCTTCGCTGAATGTTTCATTGACAGCAAAGATTTTTTTTTTTTTTTAAATAGCGACAAAAAGATTGATAAGATTGATTTGCAGACAAGCGAAATGTATTTTTAATATAATTTTTTTGTTTTCGGTTTTTTTCGGACAAACTCAAATATGAATGATTTTGTTTTTAATAGGAATTCGTTGACATTTTTTGTGATTGATAAGACTGAGATACTCGTAGACGCTAGCAGCCAGCTGATAAGAGTTCATTAACAAGAAATAAAATTAGGAAGTAAATCTTGTGTGTTTTGCTATAAATAAGCAAGCCGTACGTGATGTGGCATTCAGTTGAATTTTTTTTTATTTGTGAAATATAAAAATGCATTCGAAATTTTTATTTGCAATTTTTGTATTACTTGCATTGTTGCAATTTAGCTATGCTGCCACACTGCAACATGCTGATTTAATAACGGAACAACGTGCAACGGATACACAAAATATGCAACGACAAAAGCGTCAATTGGAAATTGTTAAAGGTGTTCTTGATAATGTTCTTGGACTGGTTTCCAATGTGGTCAGTTTGGGTGCACCACAACAACTACAACAACAACTACAACAACAACCACAAATGATTTATATGCAACCACAGCCTGCAATGCATCTTGAAAGTGTCGGTGTGCCGCAGTCACAGCAATCGGTTAGTTTGGGCCTAAATATGCCCAATTCGGGAAATGAATAAAAAAAAAATTCGAAAATTAGATTTTAATATAATTTTATTTTTTTATTGTAGAGATTTTCAATTAATTTAATAAATTTTACATTTGATTTTAATTGCAATATGCCCGATGGGCATCGAATCAATTGCCAAATAATTACTGACAAAAATCTATCATCAATGTTGCCGCCGCTTCTGTTGCTGCCAATTAATGTAATTTTTATTGAATTGCATATTTCAATTTCAGTTACAAATTATAATTTTATGTATTCTACTCACTTTTTATGAAATGTAACTAAACGTAATGCATAATTTCTGGTGTAGTTTGCTACACATTGTCTGTTAGTTTTATGTTTCTGAAGGAAAAAATAAATAATTCCATTCAAAGTGAAAAACAAAATGCTGTATCCTATATAGTAAATTCCGAGTTAGTAGTTTCAAGAAAAAACTAATAGCTTTTCTAGTAAAATTTCTATCAAGCTGCATTCTCCATTTTGAATTTTAAAAATCGATTATTGAACTTGCGAACAGCGATCCTAAAAATCCTCGAGACACTATTGTAAAAAATTCTTAAAACTGGCTTGTCACGTAAATCGCTTTAATTTTTAGACAGTTTTCTGTCATACTGTATACATCATTTTAATATTAAAATTTTTGTAAAACTTGCTGGTTTTTTTAAAATATTTTTTTAAAATTATTTGCATGTCTAAAAGGAGTACCCCCTTATATAAATAAATAAATAAATTTTCAGAATTTACTTATTACTCTTTAACTTTCACTCTTTTAGTCCGACTTAAACAATCTTATAGCCCGTTTCCACTGAGCCGCGTTTTGTTATCGCGTTAACAATTTATCGAAAAACGCGGAACGGTGTTTCCATTGCGTTTTAGCGTTAGCGTTCGAGTTAAAACAGCTGATTTTGTTTGTTATGTAGTAAAAAAATTGTACAGCGTTAAAAAAAAATTTTTTTTTTTAATTGAAGATTTTTAATGTAACGAATGGATGTTGTTGTTGTTCCTTTAGTTACTGCTGTCCAATACGAGCATGATAAGATAATCCGTCATTTAAATATATATAGAGCTAAAACTTTTATGTAAATGTTTATTTTTTGCGGTTACTTTGTTAGCTGTTTTCATAAGTATGCGCAACTTACGATTGCCAAATTATTCGAACCGATAAGAAAAATCGGTTTAAAATCGGTGTGAAATCGGTTTGAACAAGTGTTATCAAAAGTCACGTTTAAAATTAACTCAACTTTTTCCCATACGTAACTGTCTATCTTTCTTGTAAAGAATTCAATTCAGTATTCAATTGATATGCATAAGTAGCATATCGTAGAAGTTCTAATTACCTATTAAATGATGTACAGGTCGGCTGTTTCGCACTATCCATTCTCTAGATGTATAGTAATAACAGAAAAAAGTCCAGATTTTTTTGAAGATGTCCCGAGAACGATGCTTATGAAAAATGTTTCCTTGCCATTTTTGGAATCTATGGTCAAAAATACATGAGAATCGATTTATGAGAACTCCGAACCTTTTTCCTGTAACTAGTTTTTAAATCACAAATTTGTTGCTCCAGCAATCGCAAAATAATTTCGATTTTAAATCAGCAGAGTTTGAGTCAGTGAAATGAATAGTTATTTTTCTTTTTTCTGTGACGTTTATAAATTTTTTCCTTTGCTCTTTTTTAATATCATCGAATCTTAATTCGATTTTTAAATGAATATTTTCTACTAATGACTAAATTTTAAAGAGCAGAGATTGTAATCAAAGCAATAACAATTTACGAATTGGTACGACCGATAACCTTTTTATTTGACCTGATTGCCAAATATAAAATCGTACGAATTCAACAAATCGTAATTGTTAAGTTTTTACGTTTACGGGTAATATGGTTGTATGCCAGAAAAATATCTTCCATTTTTTTGTAACTATTTATCGAATAGTCTACAATATAAATATTCATATAAGTATCTGTTAAACAATGAAGCGTATAAAAACTTTGTTGCGATATGATAATGCTAATAAATTTTCTCCCTATTTAAAAGTGCATTGTGAATGAAATTGTTAATTAGATTTCAAATTCAAAATGAAATTCAATAAATTCATAAAATATTTTCACCATCCTTCTTGATAGCTCAATCGCATAGCATGGCACTCTATCGTATTTTAAATTGTTGTTGCTGTTGTTGTTGTTTTTGTATGTATCTCTTTTTTGAGCATTCGTAATTTTGCTGCGATTGCATAAGCATAATTCAATGAAATGCTTATTAAGCGCATGAAATGCAATGAAATATGCTGAAAAATTAAAATTACGTGAAGCGGGCTAAAATTTTGTGCAAATATTTTATTACCAAATTCAAATTTCAAATATTTTAGTATTTTGTTTTTTTTTTTTTTTTATAAATATATATTTAAATTTTTTCTATTTTGATATTATTTTGTGTAAATTTTACATCGCCAGCAAATTGCAAGTTTAAAACAGTTCCTGCCACAAACTGATAAAGTCTGACAAAATGTCAAAAAAAAAAAAAAAAAAGGAAATGGAAATGAAATGCATTTAATAATGATTGTAATTTAAAATGTTTTAGTTCCGTTTAGTTCCGTTCTCTGTGAATACTTAGAAACATTTTTATTTTATTTTTAAATTATAGTTCGAAAAATTATAGTGCAAAATTTAAAAAAGACAACGCTGCGTATGCGTATTATTCAATAATATTAACCGTCAACAAAAACTGATTACAGTGTTTGCAGTTATATCTAATGCGCACTGCTCCAAGTGCCAAAAATTTGGCAAAAATTCGAAAAATGTAGATACAACTGTGTCCAAATCATTACTATCGTCTTCATCTGTATTTTCAAAATTATTTGATCAATTTACATTTGGTGGTCCTACAAGGTCAATAACCTATAACCTCTGGATAACTGCTGTTTTTGTACTCTTTACCTGGTGGGTAAAAGGGTATATTAAATATGTGCAAATGTATGTTACAGGCAGAACGGAGCATGATACACTTTATAAAGTATATATTCTTGATCAGCATTGAAAGGCGAGTCGATATAGCGATGTCGGTCTGTCTGTCTGTCCTGCCGTATGAGAAAAATTATCTCGGAGACTATAAGAGATAGTGCCACCATATTTAAAACTTTGACTATCCTAAGTCTTCAAATGCTCAAGTCCCATTTTAAGAGGTAGCCCCACACACAAATTAACCCATTTTTTAAAATTTTTTTCGTGAAAATCGAATACAATGAAGTATGGTGCTAAAATAAGACTTAACATCAAGATTGGGTACAGGGAAATCAACGCTTTAAGCGGAAACATTAATACAGCCAACAAAGTTCTTAAATTTCTTTTTTATCGAGTTCTCCATGTTTTAAATTTACTTCTAGCGAGTTTACAGCACAAAGAAAATTAGCAATTAGCACCATTTTTCTGCAAGACTCAAATCTATGTTGTCTGGACATAATCGATTTTAAGAAAAATGGGCAAGATCGGGCAAAAAAAAAAAATACCATCGCATTTTACACATATTGATAATTAACCCTGTGTTAATAGTAACGACAATTAACATCAATCCAACACACTTTTATTCCAGGGAATACAACACCAAGTTTGAGTTCCAAAATACATATTAACAAAGACACATCACACAAAATAGGTATCATGTTGCAACTACTATAGTCTACATACTATTTTCATATTTATTTCTCATGTTGATTTACTCAAATATTTGCAGTAAGATATTCAAGGGTGACACCGAAATTTTAGAGTTTTGGTGTAAATACTCGAAAATGTATACCAGTACAACGATATTTCGAGTGTTCTTATTGCATATGGTATCCAATTTTTTAAACATTTTTTATTTATTAACTGAAAATGAACCAAAAAATTTTAAGGTGCCACACAAATCTCTTTTTGTTAGAGATTTGATAGAGTACCATTAAAACAAGGAAAAACTTAAGACTTCGGTGGAACCGAAGCTGAAATACCCGTTACACAAAACTTTCAATAGTTTGTTCACCAGGGGCTTATATTAAATTTCAGTATTAACTAGGTCAAATTTGTATGGAGGCTTTATGTTCTATTAGTCCGATCCTTACCATATCGATAGTGTTGACTTAGGCGGACATTGGAATTGATTTTACTAAATTCATTCAGAAAAAATAAATATTTTCAGTGAATATATTCATAAATAATACCTATTTTCATACAAAAACTCAAAAATGGGCTTTAAGTTTGTATGGGGCTATACCTAAAAATTTTAATACTTGATTTAGTCTTTAGAGAGAAACGCTTAAGTTCTGAATTCCGGCTTAATATGTTTTAAACTGACCGAATAAACTGCGAAGAAACAAACAGACGAATGGACGGACGGACAGACGGGCGGACGGACGAACAAACAGACCGACATGGTTAGATCGATTCGTCTTATAGGGTCTACGATGGCTCCTTTAATGCGTTACAAACTTTCAGACAAACTGAATATACTCTTCACACTTTGTGTGGCGTGTATAAAAATGAAAAGCATACAAAAGTCTACAGTAATATTCAGCTGTGATGGCATCCCCTTACAGATCTTGACAAAACTGTCTTCGAGCAATGAAATCTTTACAGGTTCTGTGACACCGAGATTTTATTTTAGAGATTTACAAACCAACCGAAGGCAGATTTACTTGAGATTTCACCGACACCCCTGCATTTAAAATGTAAACTCAAAACTCTAGTGGAAGTTTTTTCGGTATCACCTCTGATAAAGATTCCAAATGTGCTACTATTTGCAAAGCAAACAAAGTCAAAGTTTGAGACTTCCAGTCCTATTTAGATTGCCAGGGCTTCAAAATCAACTGTGCCCCAAATATTTGGAATAATTTATTGTTTTTTGCATAACTCTTTAAAAAAATTGAATTTTTGACAAAATTTATGTCATTTTGACCAATGTGTAATGTAGGCCTTTAGGAAAGTCTTGCATTATCGAATTTATATTTGATTTTTTTTTTTTGGTTTATCCGCAAAAGGCTATGTTTAAGCGCATTCGTCAACTACAAAAAATCATTAATTTTTTGTTTTTTTGTGTTTGTGTTTTTTTTTTTTTTTTTTTTTTTTTGAAGCGCATTCTTTTCGTTTTGCTCATCATCAACATTAAACTGCTTTAGTTTTGGATGCTATTGCAACTGCTTAGGCTGCTTGTTGCCGAATCGGATCAAAAGTTAAACTCGTGTTTGACTTTTCATTCGAAAAAATTGGATTTCGCATTTGAAAAAGTTTTACTTTTGAATGCCAAAACTGAAACTGAATCTGAATCTGAGTTAAAAACTGCTGCCATTGCAGCTTACGCTTAATGTTTTTGTACATAAAACTACAGCAAACTGAGTAATAACTGACAGACAGACGGACAGACAGACTGACTGACTTATACAATACAAAAAGAGCGAATGATGAGTACGATGACGACTATCACCGTATCAGTCTGTGTGCTATGTACATAGTTTGGTTTTACTTGCTTCATTTTCATTGGGCACAAAAAAAAAAAAAAAAAAAAAAAAAAAAAAAATGAAAAATGAAAAAAAGGAAATACAAGTTTTCAACTAATTTATCAAATTTTAGAGATTTGTTCTGAAAACATAACGAAGCGCGTAGAACTCTTGACTAACGAGATATTTGGCTATGGTATACTAAGAAAGAAGAAGATAATTCTGAAATGTAAGTGCATGGCTACCAATTAGATAATTGAATGTTCGAGTATTTCAAACAAAAAGTGTTTATCTGCTTAATTGATGAATGATGTAACACAGCAACATGGCGCTACGATAATAATTTAATGAAAGTCTTAATAAAATTTAATTCTTTTCAAGTACAATAATAAAAATGTGTGGCGAAAACGCTTAAAAAGTCAGCTTTCACTTAAATATATTGAACACTGATTGTGAGTAAATAAAAATACAAATAGAGAGGCAAATAGGTGATCGGACAGACAAATGAGCATAAAATTAAACATTGAGTTTGATCTTTCCATTAAATCTTTCCATATAAAAGCTTTAAAAGCTGTTATTTGATTTTTTTATCTAAGATTAAGAACCAAAAAAACATCTACTATACATACCAAGACTAGAAAATTTGGGAATGGGATTAGGGGGTCATCGTGTATTTCATTGTTGTGTTTGATTTGTTGGCACTAAGATCGATTTAGTCATAAGGTGAACAGCAGGACACTCGGACAGACGGCATCTATATGTATAATTTTGCCTTTAAGAAAACTATTTGTTTTCCTTAAAAATCATGAATAGTAACCATTCAAGGTAGCACTTTGACGAAAATGCCCAGGGTTTCGAACTAATAGTGGTTAGGGATAAATTAAGTCACTTTCTAGGCTGAAATATTAAATTTAAGCTTTTTAAGCTTTCCAATGTGCCACGTTAACTTTTAGGAATAGGTCTCTATTTTGAAGTTTTTATATGAAAAACAAGAAGAAAAGTTAATTCGGTTGGACCGAAGCTTAGGTACCTGTCTCATACCATTTGACGAGGTTTTTGCATAAAAATGAAATTGTTTCTTATTCTAGGAAGTCTATATTTTGAATAAATTATACCTATGATATTCCCAATGAAATATCCCGATATGGGTAGGACCTAAAAAGTTTAGGTATAGCCCCCATACAAATTTAACCCATTTCTTTGAGTGTTTGTATGAAAGTGAAATATAGTAGTATGGAACTAAGATAAGACTTAACTTAAGGTACATCAAGATTGGGTACAGGGTATCTTGCAGCGTTCTTTCTTTTTTTCTTATAAGAACTTTACTTAACTAAAAGTGGGCGTCAAAAAAAGAAATCTAATGATGCAGTTTTATAGAGAATTATTTCATTAAGAAGCATTCATAATTTGTTTCCTTAAAATATAATATTTTGTCGTTGAATTAATCACAGAAAGATTTGGCTGCAAAAACTTATTAAAATGTTCATACATACATCCGCGATCTTATGAATTAATTTAAAATGATGCGCAGACCGATATTAGAAGTGGTCGAATGGTATTGTGAATGAAAATTGCTTCATAAAATGCAGAGTTTCCAATTTTTTATTATACTACTGTGAACAAAAAGAAAGGAGCATTTTCAATTTAGGCTTCGCGGGCTTAACATTTTGGGATTTATAACATCTCGGCCAAATTTCGTGTCATTCAAAAACTAAGACCAAGAGTCCATTTTTCGGTTTTTACAATTTCTGAATTAATTGAGCAGAGAAGTTTCATCAAATTTTGTTTTTTTCTAAATGGAATAAATGGAATAAAAATGTTGAAGAAGGCTTACGGGAACCGAGCTCTACCAAAATCAACAACAAATGATTGGTATAAATTGTTCAAAGAAGGTAAAGGAAGTGTTGAAGACGAAGAGCGCCCTGGTCGACCATCGACCTCAACGGACGATGCTCACATCCAAAAAGTAAAAGAATTAATGCTTGCACACCGTCGATTAACTATAAGAGACATTGCTGGTGAAATTGGCGTATCGAAAAGATCAATTAATACAATTTTGAAAGATGTTTTGGGCCTTAAACGTGTCAAGTCTCGATTGGTACCAAAAATGGTGAATTTTCTTGAAAAACAGCGTCGATTCTTCGTGACTTTTTCTCCAAAAATACAACCAATATCGTTCCGCAACACCGGATTCCCCTGGATTTGGCTCCGTGTGACTTCTGGCTATTCCCAAAACTCAAGAGACCACTCCGGGGAACGCGTTTCGAGTCGATTGAGGAGATAAAAGCTGAATCGAAGAAGGCGCTGATGGCTATACCGAAAAGGGACTATGAAATGAAACGGTAACTTTGAATGGGGCTGTACTGCAAAAATGGGTGTGGCACTTTCCTTTTCGAACTTGACCTTGTCGTTCCGAGAAAAGCTTAAGTTTCAAATTTCAGCCAAGTATCTCCAGTAGCCTCCGACTAAATCGCAGAAATAAACAAACAGACGTACAGACAGACGGACAGACGTACATGGATAGATCGACTCGTCTCATGACCAAGCTGAAAAAAGAATATACGTACTTTAAGGGGTCTATGACGTCTCCTTTAGTGCGTTATAAACCTTCAGAAAAACTGAATATACCCTTCACGCTATTTGTGGCGGGTATAAAAACCAAATCCATGCGTTGCTGCTGAGGGCGAACATTTTTTACTTAAATGAAAAAACAAATTTTACAGGTCCAAAAAAAGTGCCGATCAAAAACATGAAAGCCTAGGAGATCACAAAACGGAGCTCCCTATAGAAGCTTTTGTTCTAAAATTTAGTTTAATAATCTTTCTCTCTTTTACAGAAGTACGACCTATCTAAGACTGTCTTTCAATTCTTTTGATGTGGCAATATTTTAAATTTCAGGGAACTGAGTCTTCTAGAACATTTTGAAATTTAGTACGAAACAGAAAAAAAAACTAAAGTAATTAAATTAGTTTCACTTAAATAAAGAAAACGAATAAGATTATATTGCAAATATAAAATTCATAGCAATCTTCAGTATAAATAGAACAATTTCCAAACAAAATTTTAGTTTGGAAATTATGCAATTTTTAATCGCTTTCGGTAAGAGTGACTTTCAGTATTTTTCTAGAAAAGTGTTAAAATATTTTAATTAAAATTTTTTTTTTAGTTTTTGCAATCGCTGTACTTGGTGGATTGGTAGCAGGAGAGCCTCGTGCTGAAGCTCAATCTGTTTATCTTGTATTAACTCCCTATTAAACCCATTCAAAATGTCAATAAATAATTGAATTTGATTTATAAATAATATATATTTTATTTCGACTTTTTCATACTCGATGGTTGCTTGATGCAATTTCTGCGAACTAATTTATCTTAATTTAAATTTTTTTTGCATTCATAGAAATTACTTTTCTTAAATATTTTTAAAATGAGTTTTTAGGAAACTTGACCACTTTCTTAAGTTTTCTTATACACATACATGTATCGATTCCTTATATTATAATAAAAAAAAAAAAAAAAACAAGGAAAAATGTTACCTTGGGTGGACCCGAAGCTTAAATATTCGTCACATGCATTTTTAAATAGCTGATTTGTTATCATCAGTAGCTTAGATAAAACTTCGAGATGGGATGGGAGGAGGTCAATAGTCTTATACCTCCCAAGTTAAGATTCAATATTGGTTTCAAATTAAAAGCCAAACATACCGATATTCAAAAAAAAAATCCTAAAATAATTGATAGATTTTGGGGGCCTATGCCTAGAAATGGGCGTGGCATCTTGGTTTTGATATTGGATGATTAGAAGTGAATACATTAGTTAATAATGTCTATTTTCATACAAATATTCGAAAATGGGCGTAACGTTTGTATGGGGATATGCCGAAAAATGGGCGTGGCACCTTGGTTTCGACATTGGATGACATAAGAAGTGTTTTTACCTGATTTGGAGTGAATACATAAAAAATAATGCCTATTTTCATACTCAAATTCGAAAATTGACGGTCTTTTTGTATGGGGGCTATACCTAAAAATGGGCGTGGCACTTTCATTTTCAAACTTGACCTGCTCGTTCCCGAGAAAAATTTCAAGTTTTAGCTAAATATCTCCAGTAGTCTCCAGTAGTAAATTGCGTTGAATTAAACAGACAGACGGGCAGACATGGCTAGATCGTCTCGTCTCATTGAGCTGATCAAAAATATATATACCTTATGGAGTCTACGACGTCTCCTTCAATGCGTTACAAAGTTTCAGACAAACTGATATACTCTTCACACTATGTGTGGCGGGTTTGAAAAATAAAACAGTGGTGCATAGTTTTTGGCGTGGTCTTTTTAAGCCATATGTTTTGATAAAGGAATATAATTAAATTGTGTTAACAAATTTGGCAAATCAGAAGTTAAATGAAATTAGTAAAATGAGTAGCGAGCTTATTCGTCGCTGTCAAAATGTTCATAGTAAACAAAAAAGATTAGACGTGATTTCTTAGTCAGTTTAATAAACGCTGCATTAGAAGTATAAGCCGTAAATATCGTAAAGAACTATTGCAATTAGGTGATGTAGCTACTACATTAAAATGATAGTTGATAAAGCAAATGTTTGAGTCCAAAATGGAATCTTATATACTTTTTTTTTTTATATACTTGAGTCAAAAGGTGAGAAACTGTTATTGTTTGCGAAAAGTGATAGACAAAACCGCCGCTAACTCGTCAATAGACAGCGACTTCAGTGAATTGCATGTTTTAAGGAAGCAAGTGACTGGCAAATGTACCAACGAATTTGTACAGGTTCGGTGTTCAAGCGAATAAGAATGATTCACGAAGAATGACAAAAGCACTGTTCACTGATAAATGAACAGTTTCAATGTTCACGCAGAGCGATGCACAAAATCGCCGATAACTGAACATGTTCATCACTGAAAAAATATAAAATCGCAAATCACTACTTTCAGTCGCAGTGCAACATTGCGATTTTTAAGTCACTGTGGAAAAACCACCAAAAGTGATTTTAAAAATAATTTTACCCTTACGTAAAATACCAGCATCAACGCGATTAATTGGAAAATAATCGCACGAACTTAAAAAAGTTAATCATTGAACGCAACCTCATCGCATTTGCGATTAAACATCCGCTTAAAATGCTGTATGTCGGTTAAGTACTTCGATAAGTATAAACTTTTTCGAGTACCAATTGTAAATATAATCGAATCACAGATCGATAACCACATTCATAACCTCAACTCAAATCAACTCATATTCCGTGTTTCATTTTCTGCTGTTTAAGCAGCTGCATAAATGTTACTTTTATTTAACAAAATTATGAAACAAACTTATTACGAAAAGCAATTTAAGTTGTCGACGACGCGCAAAAGTGCAGCCAGAGTTGCAAACTTGTTATACCCTGTACCGAAAGGGTAAAAGGGTATATTAAGTTTGTGCGAATGTATGTAACAGACAGAAGGAGGCTAGATGGACCCTATAAAGTATATATATGCTTTATCAGTATTAGGAGGGGAGTCGAACTAGCTATGTCTGTCTGTCTGTCCGTCCGTCTGTCCATCCGTCTGTCCTGCTGTGTGCCGTATGAGAGAGATTATCTCGGAGACTATAAGAGATAGGGCCACCATATTTGAAGCTTAAGCTCTCCTGAGCCGTCAAGTGATCACTTGCAAACGGGTTTTCTCTAGATCCATTTTAAGGGGTATCCCCCATACAAATGTACTCCAAAATTTTGGGGTTTTGCATAAATTCGTCATTGTTTTTTATTCTAGGAAGTTCAAATTTAGTATTAATTATGTCTATGATAGTCCCAATAATATATCAAAATATGGGTAAGTCCAACAAAATTTTAGGTATAGCTCCCATACAAAGATATACCCGATTTTTTAAGTTTTTGTATGAAAATTCAATTCAAAGATTGAATACAGGGTATCTTGCAGTCGAGCATACTCGATTTCAGCGTTCTTTCTTGTTTTTTATTAATTTTCTTTGTTAATTTGCATTTTTGTTGCAAGAGTTAAGATTTTAATTAATTTTTTTAATTTTTTTACTAAAAAAAAACGAAAAAGGTAGAACTTTACTCACGTTTGAGCATAAAATCGTTTAGCAACTTTAATAGTTTTTGTTCGTCAATTAAAGTTTTTTTAGCGAGTTAAATGTTTTTCTTTTTATTTTTAATTAAGCGCAATTTTAACGAAAATTAAAATAATTTTTTTTTTTTTGAAGTCTGCTACAGTCAATTTCTGTTAGCGGCTTTATCAGTTTGTAGCAGAAACAACAAATCGATTGTTTTAGTTTAAATTTTTTTTTTGATATTAAAACAAATGATTTGCAATTTACAATACAAAATAAATCAAATCGTCCATTATCGACTTAAGCCATACTAAAAAAAAAAAAATAAAAAAAAGGCTGCTGCCACAAACAAATGTCGCGCTTTTAACTGGGATTATAGACACGACACGAAACTGTGTGATGTGCCACAATATTTATGTGCATCATTTTTCTTAGAATCTAAATTCGAAACGCCTCCTACTTTCCTTCTTTCTTTCTAAATAAATCTTCAACTATGTACTTTGTCTACTTTCTAATCCAGGCGCATGTTTTCGATGTCGATGTTGGCTATTAGGATTGCTAAATATTATTTTATTTTAAATGTCTGCATTTGCCAAATTGTAAATTGTAAATTTGGGCATTAAAAAAACAAATGAATTGCATGAATAAGTGGCAAAAAAAAAAGAACGAAAGCAAAAATACTACTCTATGCGTCACCTACTCGTACTGCGTTGAGGACTCAGTTCCGATTTATTATTTTCGCAGAAAGCGTTTAATTGAAAATGGATTTACATGCGATTCTTGCACAGCTGCGCATTAAATGCGAGTGAATTTTTGTCTTTTATTTTATTTTATTTTTTTTTTTTTTTTGTGTCCATTAATAACTAAATTTATGCCAGCGCATGCAATGGATTTGTCTGAGTGTGTCCGCGAGCAATTGTACAGCTGCAAACAAAAATCTTTCTAATGCAGCATAATTGGCTTCGGTTTACTTTATACAAAAATAGAAAATAATACAATTCATTTTAAAATAGTTTTTTAAAGAGAATACTTTGAATACAGAAAAACAAAAACGTCTAACCCCTTCGATTCCAACGTTGCCAGAGAGCGAACTACAAACTACGGTTAGCGTCTTTTTCGTTTTGGCTTGCTGATTATTAATTATAACGGTAGTTTCATGTGTTAACTCAAAGTACCATATCGGTGGTGTGTACATAGGATGGAATTAGATGTGATTTCACCCAATTTGAAGTACATTGGTGCATTTATAAATAAAACCTATTTTCATACGAAAATTGGCTTCAAGTTGTTTGTATGGGAGCTATACTTAAAAATTGGTGTGGCACATTGGTTTTTACTTAAGATGACATAAGACGAGTTTTTGCCCAATTTAGACTAATGCATACAAATAATAGCTATCTTCATACAAAAATGCGAAAATAGGCGGTAAATTTGTATGGGACTATACCTAAGAGTGGGCGTGGGAGTCTGAGTTTAACATACAAACTACCTAGGACTGAAAAAAACTTAAGTTTCGAGTTTCAGCTCAATATCTTTAAAACTGAGCGAATAAATTACCTCGAAACATACAGACAGATCGACTCGTCTCGTCGAGTTGATCAAAGCTTAAATATTTTCTTTATGGGGTTTACGATGCCTCCTTTAATGCGTTACAAACTTTCAGATAATTTGAAAGTTTGTAAGCAAATTCTCTACGGAAAATTCCAGTTTTCTTACAAAAAAAAAAAAAATAGTTTTTTTATACCATAACTCAGCAACATAGGTAAAATTTTGTTTAAAAGTTTAGACACAGTGGCACTTCAGCCGATTGTCGGCCTTGGCGTCACATAAGATTCGGCACATGCGGTTGTAATCCCAGTGCCTCATCATACCATCTTGGGATTCCGATCCTGCGGATGTCATCTAGGACCTGCCGCGCCCCTCCGATTTGATTCACGTTTTGCTTCCAAACTTTTCTTGCTGGAGCTTGCCAGCCAGCTCAGGACAGTTTTTTGTATTGGATGTTCCTGACTATGTCGATGTCATCATATAGCTCGTACAGCTCATCGTTCGTGCGCATCCGGATGTCATTTTCCACTCTAACTGGACCAAAGATTCTCCGAAGTATCTTCCTCTCAAATACGCCCAACGCCGACTTATCCGATTCTGTCATGACCCATGCTTCTGAGCCATTCATTAGAACTGGCATTATCAGCGTCTTGTAGAGTTGAACCTTTGTTTTTCTGGACAGCACTCTACTTCGCATCTGCTTCCGTCAGGACCAAAATAGCTACGGTTCGCAAGAGTGATTCTTCGTTTAATCTCCTGACTGATGATGTTGTTGTTGTTACATCTGAGCCCAAATAGATGAAGTTTTCTACAGCCTCAAAGCTGAAGTTCCCTGTACTCAAAGACCGTCTGCGTCGTGCAGATTGCCGGCGAGTGGATACCAAGTACTTTCGTCTTGTTCTCGTTGACCGTCAGTCCCGTAGGACGACATTCTTTTTCAATGTGTGAGAACGCGCCGGTGATCGATCGAGCATTTTTTACCGATAATATCTATGTCGTCGGCATAGTGCGAGCAGCATAGTTTCTTTATAGAACAATAATGTCGACAAATTTTACACTGAAAATACAGACATAACAATAATGATCTTGAAAATAACAGAAAATGAGAGATCAGTTTCTATGGGGCTATATGTTAAATTCGCCCGATCCTTACGGATTCAGTAATGAATACATATAATGAGACAATAAGTGTTGTTACTCTATTTGGAGCAAAAACATTCATAAATAATATGTATTTTCATAAAAAAATTTCTAAAATAATAATACAATGACTATACCTAACAAGAAAGAACGCTGAAGGTTGAGTATATCTTAGGCATAATTCATACTAAATTTGAACTTCCTAGAATAAAAAAGCAATGACGTTTTTATGCAAAAACCCAACATTTTTGGGTACAATTCTATATGGAGTACCCCTTAAAATGGGTCTAGAGAAAAACCGTTTGCAAGTGAATACTATCCCTATCTCTTATAGTCTCCGAGATAATCTCTCTCATACGGCAGACAGCAGGACAGACGGACGGACAGACATAGCTAGTTCGACTCCTTCCAATGCTGATCAAGAATATACATACTTTATATGGTATATCTTGCCTCCTTCTGTCAGTTACATACATTCGCAAACATTCGCAAATACACTAGTGTGTAAAGTAAAAAGAAAAATTTGCCAAATAAAATTTTATTTGATTGAACATTTTGAAAAAAATTTTGTATATTCTTTTTTTTTTGTTTGCCTTTTAGATTTATAATTTCGACTTTTGCTTGCCAACTCAAATGCATATTTCATTATGATACACAAAAATTAAAAACTAAAATTTCATTCATCAAAAAAAAAAAAAAAAAATTAATATTTCTAATGAAAAGGCACACAAAACTAAATTTATGCATCCATAGTATACACACTCGTGCATATGCATTAATTTTAGATACATTGTATAAATGTTTGTTAGCTTTGGTTTTACCTTACAAAACGTTGCATGTCCTTGCTGCAGCATATTTGCATTTTACAAAAGAAAAAAAAAAAAAAAACTTCTAAAAGAAAGTAAAATCGGACACAAAAGTAAAAGCTGAGCAGAAAAAACACTTTACCTCAATAAAATCGTTGCAAGTGAAAAAAGCACTTCACCAAAACAATAAAATAAAATAAAACAAAATACACACTTTTAAGATTTTAAGTACGATGTTCAATGTGTGCAACTGTGAAGTTTGAAGTAGTATTTTATATGCGAAACATATGCGTTTCTACTTGAATGTTGTCTGACACAGAAATTATTTTGTTGAGAGCAGCAGTAAATGTGCAAAAATCTTCGACAAATATAAAAAAAATAAATAAAATCTGAACAGCAGAAATAGTCCTGAAGATAAAAGCATTTGATAAAACAGTTTGTTGTTTTTTGCTTGCAATTAACAAACTAAAAAAAAAATAAAATCAAAAAGCGCAGATATCTTTACTTAAAAGTATTGGATAAAAAAGTACGTACAAGGTTGAAAAAAAATTCTAAAAAGCAAATACCTCAAACACTTATACAAAGCCAATAATCAATCCTTTTGCAATTGCACTTTTACATTCGAGTATCTTTCTATCTGTAATTTTCTAAGATCTGATTGGGTAAAAGGAAAAAAAAAAAAAAAAAAGAAAGAAAGAAAATAAATGATGAAAATAAAGCAAATGATTGAATATAGGAAAGCAACAGTTATACTTGGCTCTTGAGCCGTTTCTATATGTCTTATAGCTCCTGTTGCTTTTTACTGTTCAATAGCAAAATGCAAATAGGGCAAAGTGCAAAACAGAAAAAATATTCCAAAACAGAAAAAAATTGCAAAAAAATATAGACGCACACAAAGCTGCCTGAAAGATGCATACAATACAATATAAGGACATGTAGTCAGCCAGGCAACCAGACAGACAGACACAGACAGACAGACCAGACAGACAGACAGACAGACAGACAGACTGAGTGAGTGCGCAACATATCAACGCATAGAAATGCAAATTCAATTTCAATTCAATTGTGCATATGTTTGCTTTTGCATAGTTTTTGTTGTCATAGGATGCCGTATACTGCATGCATGTATGTATTTCACATTAAACAAAAATCCATTGATATGTACATGAATTTACATATATGTACATGTATGCGTATGCAGATATGTATAAGAATTGCTGTGCTTTCACTGCTAAAAGCTTATTATTTTAAGTGAGTAGCTAAATGCAAAAGATATTGTATCTTTTCAAATAAATGCATTTTTTTGTGTCTTGAAATTTTATTCCAAGACACGCCTAGTATAAAACACAGCAATAGTGCGAAATATTTTTAATTTGAAATATTGCACTTTTCTAAATGGTTTTCGAAAACATCAAAGTCGAGTTGAGCCAAATGTCAAACAAGAAACCTTTTTTGAAGTAAAACATTGTCTCCGTAAGGCCTTTTTCACACGATGCAAGACTTTCAAGATTTACTTGAAATTAAAAAAAAAAAAAAATTGTACAGACTACTTGTCATATCAGATTAAGAAAGTAAGAAAGTAAGATATTAATGCCAACAGTGAGTCTTTTCAAATGAGGTTGCATAACAACTTTCAAAATATTGCTTAGAAATCTTGCTTCGCTATTAATTGCACAGCCCTGCAAATTTCCATTTTTCGGATGCGAATAAAATGGGACCTAGTGTTTCCGAAAGGAATTTTCCATCACTTCAGGTTTACGAGAAAAGAGGGGGTGAAAACCTAAAAAAACCCAATGTCGCTGTTTACAAATCTGCAGTCAGATGTCAAAAATTCAAAATGACGGATCCAATATGGCGGACGAAAATGTTAAAAATTTATCAGATTTACTTGAAACTTGATATTCGGGGGTTTTTGATGACGCCATTGATCACCCATTTTGGGTGTAAATAAGTTACTATAATAGAAGTGGACCCCCATACTCTAAGGGTGCTTGCGAATAATTTGGGATAGGGCTCATTTCAAAGAGCAATTCTACTCTACAATTTTTTTGCGAAAAATGGTCAAAAAGCTATTTTTAGGATGGAAAATTTTGAGCCCAGATTCGTATTCAGTACGAAAATTCCCTTCGGGAACACTAGGTCCCATCTTATTCGCAAAACTGATGCAAGGCTGTGTTATTAATAGATTTCGGTTTTCAGGACCTCGATTTTAAAATTATTTTTATACAAAAAATTAGTTATCTGAGGTCAAAGTACTCTGCATAAGCAAGCATTATATGATGCCTGTAGAAAATTTGGGCGGGCTGACCTAAGGACAGACAGACTAAATTCTTTCATTTGCATTTTTCGAATCCTAGTAATCAAATTTTTTTTTTTGTGATCTCTTCATAACTTTCGAATGACTAAATAGCTTGCGTACATCTTTTTTTTTTTTAAGTGTCTAATACTTTTTGAAGATTGTTACGGAAAGAAAAATTAATAAAATGGTGCAGAAAACTGAGAAATTTAAAAAAACTTTAGCATTCTAAAAAATCCAAAAAAAATAATATCCCTTCCCAGAAAAATATTGGGACATGAACAAATTTTAGTTGAATAAAAGCAGTACAAACAAGATACATCGCTGAGTATGCTCGACAGCAAGATATTATCGATCTAGTCTGTATGTACCTTAAATTAAGTCTTATCTTAGTAATATATTTTATTGTATTGAATTTCCATACAAAAACTTTAAAAATTGATAATACCCATAGTGCTGCATTGGAACTTTCTTAGGCGCAATTTATGCTAAATTTGAATAGAATAAGAAACAAAAAAGTTTTAAAAACCTAAAGTTTTTGGTGCAGATTTATATCGGGGGTACGCCTTAAAATAGGGCTAGAAAAAGATAAGACACTAACATTTGAAATATAGTGAATAAGTTTTCATTCGATGGATGTCAAGATGGACGGACGAATGAACATACAGATGTAACTAGATCGACTCTCCAATCAATGATATATACTTTATAGGGTCTATCATTCCTCCTTCTGTCTGTTACATACATACATGCAAAAATTAAAGGGTATAAATATAAACAGAAGCTGAGTATTAAGGAGCGGAGAATGTATGATTGATTGGAAAAGTGGGTGCTGGGAAATAAATTTAAATAAATTTAAAAGGAACGACTTGCGACTCCCGAATGAGGCCAGGTGTTTCCGCTAGTAATAAATAATAGCACAAAAAAGTTGAGGATTCAACGAAAATTTTTACCCATTATAAAGCATTTAATCTTCGAATATAAAATGTGCAGTGTGGTGGCCAGATTCGGAAAGAATGCCCCATATATATTGCCGTTTTTTGCTTTTTCCTTCTCAAGCAACTCACGGCGCGTTATTGTGAATTTTTTACCAGTAAAATGTCACATGCTGCTAGCTTAAGCAAGCCTATATTTACTGCGGTTATTGCGACCAAAAAACCAACTTTTTTGCTAAAAAGAAAGAAATGAATGCTTTTTAATCAACCAATCGCAGGGTGTCACACAAAATTTTTTTGTGGTTGGTTTCAATTCTTTTCTGAAATAATGAATATAATTCACATTTAGTTTAAACTATATTTATAAAAATTAACTAAAATAAGATGACGGGATCCATTTCAAATCAGGCTCCGGATATTTTGACAGAAAAGTGGTAGAAGATACATCCATCACAGATACACAAGACATCTTTCAAAACATGTCATGCATGAAATCTTGCAAGAGTTTTCATACAAGAAGTCTACAACATTTATTTGAATATGTCAACAACGAATTGTATGTGGCTGTCGTTGGTATATCATCGAGGAAAGAGATTAGTCATCAACGCAGCATTGTTGTGTTGGCAAAAAAAAAGTACTCTCGATGTTTTTTTCACAGTGATTTTAAAAATCGCAATGTCGCACTGCGAGTAAAGTGATTTCCTTGTTCCTCAGTAAACACGTTCAGTTATCGGCGATTTTGTGTATTTCTCTCCACGCACAATGAAACTGTTATCAGTGACTGGTGCTCTTATCACTTTTCATGAATCGTTCATGTTCGTTTGAACACCGAACCTATACAAATTCGTTGGTACATTTTGTTTATCACTTAATTCGTCAAAACGTGCAATTCACTGAAAGTGCGGTTTATTGAATTGATTCAATGGAGATAGCGCATTTTTAACAAAAATATGAATAGTAGAAGTGAAGTGACATGTGATTTATTGTGTTGATGTAGCGAAACAGTTTTTGTGCATAACTCTTCGCGAACAGTTAATATGTTCAGTAATCGCTGATGGTTTTTTCGCGAACTGCGATTTTATCACTGTTTGCAGTCACTGCGATTTTCAAATCACACTGCGACTCAAAAATCACTGTTTTGCCTACACTACAGCATTGATGGCTTTACCGCTGTGTGTGTGTGTTTTTAAAAAAAAAAAATCGAATATGGGCGAAGGGTTTTATATGGAAGCTACCCCTTAAAATGGGATTGGTAAAAAAAAAACGTTAAGATTTAAACTTCAGTTCAATTTCTTTAAGTCGCATTGCAACTGGCGGACATGTCTATTTCGTTTCTTCCATTCGTCCCTCGTTTGTACACACCTTGTACTTCTTGTATGTCACTTAGAATAATACTATTATGAGCCTTTCTAGTAAAGATGTCTTCAATAACATTTTTGTTAAACGCAAATAGGGAAGAACAGAGCTGCATGTAGGCTGCACAAATTCTCATTCATTCGAATGTCTTAATTATTCACTCTATTAAATTCAATATTTATAAGACATTTTTCAATGTTTATTACTCCTCCATCTCATTCATTTGTGTATAATATTCATTTTCTGTTACCAAAATATACATTTTATGGAGAAACCGAATCATATCAAATCGTATACAACAAACTAAACCAAAAGAAACCAATTTAGTTTATCTGAAAAATTCTCTTTTTTTTTTTTTTGTTCATTCACACAAAGTGCTGATTTTGTGGTCTCATTGAGTTAGGCTCAATACGGCATGACCAGTGCAACTTGACCACATTCAATCAATGGTCTAATAAAGTTAAATAAATAGAGCATACCTATATACTATGTATATACTATATAGCAGCAATGAATTGTACCAAAGCTTAAAGACGTAATGGAATCCAATGCAACTAGAGAAACTTTTTTATTCGATTTTATTGTGTAGCCATGTGTGTCCGTCCGTCTGGCTGCCCTTCTGCAAAGAAATAGAAACAGAAACCAAACTAAGCAACTCGACTGCAATGCGAAACTAAATATGTTGTTATTCATTTTTTTTTTTTTTGTTGTATACCTTTTCCTTTTTTTTTGTGTTGTTGGCAATGCTGTTGCAGTGTTCATTGCAAGGATTGAAAATTTGTTAGTGCGAATGTTTGTATGCATAAATGCTTGTGTACTTGTGTGCTTGTATCAATTTGTAAGTGTTAGTGTTTGTGTATGTTGTTCGCATCAAGTTACAAGTTGAGTTTTGGACAACTTCAGGTGTTAGTGTCGTCGTCATCGTCATCGTTGTCGTCGTCGTCAGCATCGTCGTTGTTGTCCTTGAATTCTCGTGTTACTGTCAATCGTAACAATTTCCGTTTCCTGTTGCTGTTGTGTGTTGAAAAGTTAAAAGAGTTTTTGTATATTTTTTTTTGCATTGCATTGGAATATACGCTTTCGGCAGCATATTTATTTTTTTTTTTGTTAACCACAAATGAAAAAAGTGCAGCATTTATTTTACTACGTTTAGTTAAGTTTTTGTTGTTGTTTTTGTTGAGGGCAATCTGCGTCTTTGCTTGACACGTCTCTGTGGCACACGCTCATCATCTACATCATTGTTGTACGAGAGGTGGGTTGTAAAATAATAGAATACATAAAAATATATTAGACTCAAATAGTATGTATGTTTCATTTTGTATGTTCAATGAGAATCATTATAGCTCAAAACCTATACAAGAAATTGCTGTCTAAAAAGAAAGGCACTACAATGTCTTGGCTACATTTTTTTAACACTGCTATTTCGCATCTCGTTTAAATTTTGACCTATAATGATATACCTCGAACATGCAAAATGGATCATGCATACTATTTGAGACAAAATTTTGTACCCCTTAACGTCTACTTAACATATTCAAGTTGAAAGAAATAATAAATTAAAGCCACAATAGAACCATAATTTTCTACTTTCGTCATCACTTAAAATGATTTGTCTCAGAGTTTTTGCTCGTTCTTGTTCAAAATCTGAGCTTTATCCACTATCAGATTCGGGCATTCTTTCAGCGATTATTGATTTGAAAAATGTTGTTAATAAATTTTCTTTGCTTTTTTTTCGTAAATATTTCTAAATTTCTTGATAAGGAGCTAAGTAATCGTTAGAGGATCGTTATCATAAATGTATTCTTCCAACTGCTTTGCCATATTGAAAACTTCCTCGATACATCAGAAAGATCGTCAGAGCTATCTCCGACCGATAATCTTTCATTTGTCATTGCTACTAAATCGGCTTCGTTTAGTTCGTCGTCCGCAATTAAATCTCGAATATCATCAAATGTTATTTTATCAAATTCATCGCCTTCTACTCTATGCGCCAATCTGGCTATGTTTCTATATTCATCATCTATTGGTTCTGCAACTGTTTTCTGAACGTCTATTTCCGGCAATAGTGATTTCAAGCAAACTTTTATGTTGAATAACGAAATTCTTTAAGTGACGTATTAACAATTTCAACGCAATTTAAAATTGAGAACTGTTTCCAGACTTCTTGAACCGTATATTTGCGGACTCCATCTTCTCTAATATTTACTCAAATGATTTGCGTATGTTGTATGCTTTGAATGTTGGTATTATGTCCTGATCTTAAGGCTGTAATAGCGATCTAGAGCTGGGCAGTAATAATGCAATTTGCACATAAGGATCAGTTGAATGGGCTTTAAATGCTAAGTTCTTGTTTTTAGATAGTTTTCTACGTCAGGAACAAGCAATGATATAATAAATCATTGAATAATCTAGCAGCCATCCATGTTTTTTTGTTAGCTCTCCAATACACTGGAAGGTTGTCTTGGTTGTATCCTTTCATAGCTCTTGCATTTAATGATCGGATTATAAACATTGGTTTGGTCATAATATCCCCAGACGCATTACTGCACAGCAATAATGTTTTTCGAGCTTTTGAAACCTTAAAGCCAGCAGCTTTTTTTGCGTTTTTCGTAATAAAGTCCTTTTAGGCATTTTTTCCACCACAAACCTGTCTCATCAGCTTTGATTAATTGTTCTGGAAAAAAATCGTCATGTACTTTGAAAATTTCTCCGAGTTCTGCTGCGTCTGTAGATGCAGTTTCACCCTGTATTTTTTAATTGTGTTGTGCATGTATTTTTTAAATTTTTCAAAGCATCCACTAATAGCTACAAACTGATGGTTGTCTCTATCGATTGACGATTGTTCTATTTCTTTGAATAATTAAATAGTTTTAGGGCTTTATGCTTAGTTACATTCCCATCTAAAGGTAATCGTTTTCGTCATATCTTCCATCCACACCGTAAGCGATTGTTCCATTTCCTCCATTATCTTTGACGAGCTATTACTTTTGGGAGTACAGTGGATCAGATGCTACCGAACTTTTTAATTTTACTTCGTTTTGTTTAATAGTTCTAATTGAGGACTCATTTAAGTTAAAATGTCTAATAATATCAACATTCCTTTTTTTCATTCGTCATTTTTAAGACTAAAATTATAAATTGATTTAAACTATTATCAACATTTGTACATAAAATACATATTAGGTTGTCAAATATCTCCTTCCGCTTTTTGCTCTTTATTCAATGCTTTATAAAAAAGTATTACAGTGATCTGATTTAGTTTAAATATGCGCCTTTCTGTTCGATAATCTGTCTCCACTGCAACTTTTTACACCACCAAGGGACATGGACAGGAACAGGTGGTAATCACTTGGCGCTATGTCCGGGCTATATGGCTATATGCTTCCATATGGCGTCTGGCCATATGGAAGCAGCCTAGTGGATGATATCCTTCCAATCCCACCAAGCACACAGCAAAACCTTCTTGGCCGTCAATCCCGGCTTGGCCACTGTTTGGGACGATTCACCGGCCTTCGACCACAACCGTTTTCGCTTGATATTGTCGTATGTGATCCATTTTTAGTCGCCAGTCACCATTCGCTTCAAAAATGGGTCGAGTTTGTTCCGTTTCAACAGTATATCGGAGGCATTGATTCGGTCGAGAATGTTTTTTTGAGTCAAATCATGCGGCACCCAAACATCAAGTTTTTTTTTGTATCCAGCCTTCTGCAGATGATTTAAAATGGTTTGGTGACTAACTCCCATCTCCTGGGCGATGTCACATGACGGTCTATCTCGATGTTTTTCATGATTTGATCATTATTCGTCGATACAGGTCTTCCGCCGGCGGGCTTATCCATGGTGTCGTTTTTCACCGCCTCTGAATCGTCGGAACCACTCCTCCCGCGGTTCAAAGTGATAGAGTACCATCCCCCAAAACACCATTAATCTTACGGAACGTTTCTCTAGCGGATTTGCCTTTATCGAAGGAGAACTTCAAATTAGCGCGAATGAACGCAGTATCCAAACTAATCATGCATAGCGTCGTTTTGTAGGTTATATCAAGACCTTTCGAATGATATGAGCTCTGTAGCGTTTTGTACAAAGTCGCCAAAATTAAAAGACAAAAAGGCGGAAGGGAGTTGACGAAAATGCTTGGAGGTGCGAACTAATTTTGGTTTTCTGTAGTTTAAATATTGCTGATTACTTAACAAATTGTCCTCGTGTCATTTAACTTTTTTATTCTGAGTAGTAACAAAAAGTTCAGTTAGGTCGATTGCAGTAGTGCAATTGGAGCTGACGACAAGGACCAGTTTCTATATGTCCTGTACAATGTTGTATTGCGTATGTTTGACTTTGGCTTCGGTTTTTAGCTGTTTTTATTTAGTTTTATTTATTTTAAGTATTTTTTTTTTTTTTTTTGAATAGCAGAGATGTTTGTGTTTCTCCTTTAAATGCTGTTGTTGTTGTAACAATTTGCACTCAAGCGTAATATTCCACACTGCATGCATCTCTCTCTGCGCTATAAAAGTATCTGTATGTGCGTGTGTGTGTGTGTGAGTGTGTATTTACATAAGGCTTTGATGTGGTGTTTTAAAATAAACTCAACAAAAATGTTTAAAATGCTCATTTCGTACATTTCGAAAATTGGACTCAATGAAAGCCAAGTGAACCACATTTTTACATGTAAAACAACTTTGTAAATATTTTATGGCTACACACAGAAATGTAACAGATACACACACACACATATACACCTGAAATAAACGGAAATATATATATAGAAATGGTAAGAATTATATGAAATACAAGTTTTAGTAAAATGTTACATGTGAAAAAAAAAACAGAAATATTTATTTTGCTACACACGCATGCAGATACACACACGCACACACACACACAGACACACTAAAAAAAGAACATGGTTCATTAGATGAAAACTTTGCTAAAAACAGCAACGAAACTCAACTCAACTCAACGAAAACTTAATTCAACGAAAAACGGAAACGACATTTTGGAATATTTCGTCTTGTTTATTTATTTATTTATTTATTTTGCTAAGCTAGAGTTTTCTTATTCGTTTCGTTTGAAGTGCTTTGAATATTTTAAATAAATAATTTTTCTATTTTTTTTCTTTTTTTACTGCAGCAATCGCGAATTACGCTAAAACTTTGTAGCAATTTTTTTCTTAAGTAAAAAATATTTTAAAAATATTACGCATACGCACTGTATTCTATTTTCTCAGAATGCCAAAAACTAAATGCTTACTTTGACCGAAAATATGTATTTATGTTTGTATTTTAGTTGACATAAATATTAAAGTAAAAAAAAAAAGAAAGAAAGAAAGAAACCATTGCATTGCATTTTGATGCCTGAGGTGGTTTAATTTGATTTATAACACTTTTAGTAAAACAAAATGTAAGAAAAATTTAGAAAGAAGAAGAAAAGTTAAATAAAAGAAGGAATAAAAGAAATAGCAGCAAAAAGGCAGACATCAAAAAGATATACAATAAAAACTTTTACACGCTTAAGTGTACCATGAGGAATATAAGCTGAAGGATATGCTTGCATAGAAATACACACACACACACACACACACACACAGAAACATATACACAAACACAGTCATGCAGGCGTTGTCATACACGCTCACATACTCACAATCAAGGTAATTGTGCACTTTTTGGCAACGTCTTCTGCAACATAAAGAAATAAATGTGTAAATGGAAAATAAAACAAGACAATAGTTTTATTTTTTTTAAGTTTAGACGTTGCTTTTATGCGCTACAAATAAGGAAAGTTCCTTTATGATAGAAGATGCTATTTAAGAGACGATTTTGAGAACTGTAGTAAATATTTGGCAAACATTCGAAAATAATGAAATGATTATGTGCATCGAAACTAACGAAACATTTTGAGACACTCATTTTTCATAAACGATGTCATAGTCAAGGCAGCTCCATCAACAATCGTTTTTTTCTAGAGTTTCTTAATGGAAAATTGAGCTTAACGCTTCCAGGATTTTTCAGGGTATTCTAAAAGGGTACAACTTTCATAATGCCTTAAGGCAATATTTTGTTCTGCATTTAACTTCACACCTTTTTTCTCTTTGGCCTGGGCATCACTTATGGTATTCACCCAGCTGTGATGGTTCAATGTTATTTTATACATTTTTATATCTGATCCTTCTAATGCAGCGCCGGTTGTCCTCGCCCACGATTTCGTTCAAGATTTTTTTCGTACACTTGTTTCACCTGAGCCATTGGATCCATTCGAAGCACGTGACTAGCCCAGAGAAATTGTTATATTTAATGCGCCTGTCTTAATACGTTATACATTGTCCACTCTGACAGGTCCAAGGATTTTACGAAGAATTTTTCTTTCAAAGCTTCCCAACTCAAGTTTGTCCTTGATTCTGAGCCATATATCAGGACCGTATAAACGTGTTTTAGAGTCACATTAGCTTACCGAGACCAAAGTAGCATGCTTCCACTAGCCAGAGTAATTATTCGTCTGATTTTTAAGCTGATGTCGTTTTGGTTGATGCCTCTAATCCTAAGTAGACAAAGTTTACTACAACTTCAAAGTTAAAACTCTCCATTACCACAGATTATCCTAGAAGTATTTTAGATCTGCGAGTAGATACTAAGTGCTTCGTTTTCCTTCTGTTAATTTCATTGAAAGCCCTGCAGACTGATTTCATCCCGATTATATCGATGTCATCGGCATACGCGAGCCGCATATTTTTCTTATAGAAAATGTTTCCCTTCCGGTCCATATTTGGCTATTGTCGTAGTATATTCTCCAACAGAAGATAAAAGAAGTCGCACGACAACGCATCGCCCTGTCTAAAGTCTCTCTTAGTAACGAAGAGGTCGAAGAGTTTTTTACCAAACCTAACAGGAATATCAAGTTAAGTCATTGCATACTAAAAGTTTGGACTTCTTAAAAAAAACATTCTAGTTGCGTATCTGAAGTCATTATAATGACAAAATACTTCACGTTAGGCTCAATGAAACTATTACTCATACTATCCAACCGTAGGGTCTAACCCAATAACTTCTTCTCAGACAGAGTTAAATCCGGAGTGCAAGCCGGCTCTGCGGTTCAGAAAACATTTGAGCCGCTGTTTTTAATCCGAATCGAACAGCAGTTCGGTTCGTTTTAAGCAGTTCAAGTAAATTTTGTATTAAAAATTATTGCCCCCTACAAATTTCTTTAAGCCGAACGAGATACGAAGATTGATTTTCAACATTTCGTCAATCGCTGAGGTGCACAAGACAAGATTTCAACTACAGTACTACTTGCTTTAAGTTTTTTGATAACTCCTAATAGAGCCCTGCACAATTATCTGAAAACTGTTAAAAAGGACACTCGAAACAACAACGAACCGAGTAACTCAAGTCGAATAAAATTTTCAATATTTGGCGCACTCTTTGCTCAACCAAATTGTTCATTGTTAAAATCGTTAATATTAAAATTAATATAAAGACGAACCATTCTTGCGTCTAAATGATTCGTTTTTCTGTTCAAAATCATTTTTTTTTAAAGAAACTAGTTCGACAAATACTCAGAAAGGCCTGCGGTTCTGTTCGAAACTGGATTTCAGCTGGGTATATACTGAACAATTGGAAAATTGTTCTGCCTAAATATTCAGATTTTTAACTAATATCATTATCTACTTCGCTTCATCTTTTCATCCAAATTATACTTTGTAATGGCTTAAAATCGTGTGTCTTTTTAAAACTTGTAAGACTTTACAATCAGCCATCTTCTCATAATCGCAATAGCAAAAGTTTTGCGATTTAATTTCCAAATCGGTCCGGCAATCGCAAATTGTAAAATATTTCCGATTTCAAATCGGCAAAATTCGAATGCGTGAAATAAAAAAGGTACCGTCGATTATATGTAAAAAATATTTTTATTTTTTCTGTGATGTTTATAAAGTTCATCTCTGTACTTTTTAATATCATTGATTCTGAATTTGAATTTGAATTTTAAGTCAATATTTTTTACTCATGACTAAATTTGAAGAGCAGAAATCTCAGTTTAAGCAACAACAAATTACGATTTGGTTAAACCGATAACATTTTAATTTGTAATCGATAGCAGTTTTATTCAGGTACAATACAAATGAAACATAACATTTGCGATTGCCGGAACACCAATAATTTGAAATCGTATAAATTTACTAAATCGTAAATCGCAACCTTTTTGGAAATACCGGACCCAAGCGGTATGAACTCATTTTTTGTTCAATTTTTCTATTAAATTTAACACTTGCTGCACTACATTTGAAATGTTACAAAACGATTGATTAAATACAAAATATTTCACTTAATAAAGGGTATAATGAATCAAGCCAATGATATAAAAACCAAAAAAAAAAAAACTAGTTAAGGAGCGTGCAGTGTACAGAGGAAGCGTATAACAAGCAGTAAAGTGCCAAGCAAAGATTTACTTCGATTTGGCAAAACTCCGACGCAGCACAGAAGAAATATTCGCTTTGGAACACTAAAAAACTAAAATAAGAGAAATGAAGCAGCACGAAATAACATCAAAAAAAAAAAAAAAAAAAAAAAATGAACAAAGTGACTCACATCATAATTTACACATACTCGTATGTATGTATGTGTGTGTAGCAAGAAGAAAAGATAAAAAGATTTTAGAACGTTTTGTGTAAAGTAAGATCAACCGCATTCGAAAAGCAGACAATTCTGTGCCATTTGACTAAAAGTGTGAAAATGAGATAATACATTCTGGATGTATGTGTGTGCGTGTATGTGTAAGTCAGGTGTAAAAGGAAAACAATAACGGTTGAGAAGGTAGCCAAAAAGTATTTTTGACAAAAGTTTACTAAAATATGTTGCCATAAAGCAGTGAAGAAGTTATACAAACTGTAACTCGTATCAAGTAAATCTTGTGGCAAACTTTAACTTAGTTTTGCTGGCAGTTTATTATTATGCAGCACGTTCGAAAATATTACAATTTTATCTGAAATATATTTTTTGGAATTTTTATTTTCTTTATTATTCGATTTTATTCGATATTTTTTTAAACTCTTTTCTAACTCATTCATTTTTTTTTTTTTAATAAATCACTTTGAACCTCAAAGCTTTTCTTGATGCCTAATATGTATGATATGCAATATATGTTAATTTTTATTATGCTGTGTGGTGGGTATGCTTTGTTTAACCTTTCCTCCATTTTTATGGTCGAAATGTTTGCTTGTTAAGCAAAGCTTGATTTTCATCATCTTAATCATGCATATTTGCACAAGTACAAAAAGACAAACAGGCAACAAGAACAGCTTAAGTAAATACAGGAAGTATGTATAAATACACACACACACACATACACACAAATGCTAATACATATATGCATAAAGCATAAGGATACAAATAGTCGTAAATACTTGACAAGCTGTTGTAAAAGGTGGTAAAGTAAAGTAAAATAAAATAAAAAAGTTGCAAGTGTTTACAAGCAGACAACACAAGGCACAACACAAGGCACAACGCAAAGTACTCACTTCTTATCATCATCATCTTTGTTGTTGTTCTTGATAAATTCACTGATGATCTGTAACTTGTGTTCTCTAAAGTTAAACATTTAACTAAATTAAGTTTGTTGCGCCGCGCACACATTTTAGCATAAATAATTATCCAAAGGCAGTTTCGAAAATACTCGCAACAAGAAAAGCAATTCTATTCTAGTAATTTGTGTAAATATGCAAATTTTCATTTATCATTTTTTAGCATGAAAAAAAGCTTTTATCTTTAGATTGTATTTTTTTTTATTATTTTTTAGATACTTTTTGGGAAAACCATATTTGAGAAAAGGCTTAGATATTTGGTTAGACTATTAATGTTAATTTATTCATATTTTAAAAATATAAAAAAAAGATCTTTATAAGCTTATTCGCATATATTATGCATATATATACAGGGTGCGATTTTTAGCTTTAAGTCAATAAACACCGAAAGAACGTCTCGACTCATCAAGCATCAAGGAAATCGATTCCGATTTCTTTGACAAAATTTAATCATGACCGATGACCGATCTGACAAACCTAACCGATTTGACGATTCCAGACTTTTTCCTGTGGGAACACCTGCAGAGAGTAGTTTATTCCGATAAACCAAAGTCCCTGGACGAACTCAAGCTAACGTACGAGCCGAACGAGGTGCTACAACGAACGCTGCCTGCAAAAGAGCTTGAAATAAATTTTTAGTTTAAATAAATTCTGGAGAATAATAAAATAAATTTTGCTCATTTGTCAAAATCGGCTGAAAAATGTCCAGAGTTAATCAATGTTAAAATACCGAAAGCCTAAACATGATGCACCCTGTATATTAAACTATTTTAATAAAATATGAGAAATTCGTCTATTAATATAGTCAATGTCTGACAATTTATCTGCAATTCTGACGCACTTGCATAAATGCCTGACAGAAACCATGGTTGCCTATGTTAAAAAGAATGGGTAGTTAAAAAATGCTGACCTGTTAATCGTTTCAAAGGTTTTTATTCAATACGACGATTGTTATTATCAAATTGAAAGTGGTGAAACACGGGGAGAAAATTTGATTATTATGATGTTCATTTTTGGAGTCTACGCCCCAAAATATACGGAAATAGGTTCAAGAGAACCCAGGTCCTGCGATAAAGTAAAAATTTGTTAGCTGGTGTTATAAATATCGTCGTTAGTATAAAGCCAGCGTACAAAAAAAGATGTTGGGGCTAGTAAGGAAACATACAAACAATTTTTGTATTGAAAAAGTGGAAAATCGACCTAATTAATGGACTTTGAATTTGATTAATTTTGATTTGGGTCCCCGCAAAGCTCCAAGGCCATCTTCATCTTCCCTTGAAAACGTTTCAAAAAATTGAAATCATCTTTTAAATGCGTGTAACATTAAGTCTCTTGGTCTACTCATTGCAAAGATATCATTTTTCGGTCTTTAGTCTCGTCTTAAAATTCGGGTACCCTTTAAATCGGTCTCAGGTCCAAATTTCGGAAATCCCTTAAACACCTCAAAAATAACCATATTGCAAATGAGCCCGTATTCTAGTCTCTACGTCTATTCATTCCGTAGATATGGCTTTTCCAGTTTCAAGACCCCCCAATAGGCACCGGGTCAAAAATTTTCTAAGTCACATCTTACACACAAAAAACCATCTTTCAAATGCACCTAATATTAAGTATTTAGTCCTCTCCGTTACCGAGTTATAACAAAAAGTGTTAAAAGAGAAAGGCTCGAATTTCGATGAATACCGAAACTTCCCAAAAATATTTTTTTAACGACCTTTCAATTGAGCCTAACTTCTTAATTAAAGAAACGCATTTTTGGCCCTCCACTGGGTGTCAGGTTCAAATTTTGGAAATGCTGAAATACGTCTACAATATTTTTTTAACTACCATTCAAATGAGCCTTATATTAAGCGTGTGGCGCTTCCGGTTTCAAGGCCCCTAGTAGACCCCCTGGTCAAAATTTTCCAAAATCCCTTCCTTGTAGTCAGTTTCATTATAAAAAGAGTCTACAGTAAAAATTTCAGCTTCCTATCTGAAGCTGTGCTGTCTCACTTATGTCAGTCAGTCAGGTGAAAGAGATTTACATATATATATATAGATATAAATATACATAGATAATTAATAATGTCTTCACAACAACATTTACATTACAATGAGACATGGATATAATTTTTAAAAATTTATAAGTCATGATTTGTAAGTCATGAGTTAGCTTTCCGGATTGGTTAGCTTTAAATAAAATAAATACAAATTATTGCAGTAAAGCGAGCTGATGAGTTTTCGTGGCGTACATTGAGCGCTGTCTCCGCGGCCTTTCCATTTTTCATTTTTCTGCATTTATGTTGTTGTTGTTACTTTTCTCATTGAAAATAGTTCATGTAAACGTTTCTTTGACCTTGAGCCTGCTAAAATTCATAATTCATAGATATAGATTAGTTACTATTTCTGCTTGATTTTCTTAACTTTCTAATAAAAATTGAAAAAATTGGCGATCTAATCCAAGTTTATACTCAGATTGCTCGAAAATATCTGTATTGATGGACATGGTAAACATTTATTAATGTTTACAGCATAAATGGACACATGGACAGATACAGCTGAATCGATTCATCTCATCAATAACACATATACTTATCTATACGATCTAAGATGCCATCTTACATGGGCTTTTCCCCTATGTCGAGTTTCACCGAGTAATCCATTTCAGCAATTTTTTTCTTGTCGTTCATCCTAATGTAACCGTAATTGTTAAGTTGTGTTCGATGCCCAAATTTCATAATGACTTTATTTGGTTTTAACGGCTGATAAAATACAACCCGATTCGAATTTCACCAAGTATAGCGCAAGAGCCGGAATGTTAGGATGTCGGTGTTTCAAATATTCTTTGCAGTGAGACCAAAAAAGTAAGGCATGACGCAAAATATGCTTCGAAGGATGATTTGTTACCAGATCTATGAACTAACTATGTGATTTTTTAGACCTGACATTTTTGACTACACTTTTATATGTACTAATTCCCACTCCCAGTACTTCATAGTTATAAAGAATAGGAAAAATGCCATTAAACCTTTAAAAAAAATTCTGAAATGAAACTTTCACAATCCAATTGACATTTTATAGACAACTGAATAACTTAAAATATAAGTAGATTGCTATTTTATGACAATGTCTAAACATTCCGAAGAAAATTACCAAACTTCTTAAAAAAAAAACGAAAAGAAAAAAAAAAAAAAAAAACAAAGCAAGTATTTAAATGCTAATAACATTAAAAACTATAAAAAAAAAAAAACAAAAAGTTACTTTTTGAAAACTAAAAGTTTGTTGTTGTTTCTTTTATTTTATTTATTTAAACTGGGAAAAATTCACAAGAAAAGGCAACATCAGGTGCAGTTTGGTTTTGGTATTTGCAGCAGAACAGAGCACGTAAAGTATGCAACAAACAGCTTCAGCAGTTGTGAATAAAAAAAAAAACGAAAAAAATATAAAAATAAACGAAGTTGCAACTTGTATTTGTATATTTTGAATTCATTTTTTTTCTTGTTTTTTTTTTGAGCGCGCTAAACTTTTGTCAAGTGAATTGCACCCGCGCGGCAATGCCTTACAATATCCTTCCGCTGCATATGACAGAATGTCCGTTGATTTCTAGCTTGTAGACTTTGTCTCATTTTTTTATTTAAACAGCAAAGCAGCAGCAGCGACGAACTTTGCCATGTACTAACATAAAAAAAAAAAACTGTACAAAACATGACAGAAAAAAAACCAAAAAAAAAAAAAAAAATGAACGTAAAATAAAAGAAAGAAAAGATTGAACGAAAAAAAAAAATGGAAATATGAAATGAAAATGAGTAGCAGTAGCAAAAAATTTTCGCGCGAATGATAGCAGAAGTTTGCGCGTTTTGACTTGTAAGTAGCTGAAAAGTTTTTCCCAGAAATGTATTAAAAAAAAAACTGTAAAATGTGTTTGAAAGAGATGGAACATACAAAACTAGTTGGGCGCACAAACTACCTACTTAGTGTTGAGTAGTTTTGCAACAAAAAACAAAAAAAAAATGGACGAAAACATTATAAAAAAAAACGCTACAGTTTAGCAGAGTTTTCGCACAGAAAAGTGTTAAGTTGTCATTTATATTCAAACAGGCAATAAACTTTCCTTTTGCATTTACCGGAAATAATCAAATTAACAGCGAATGCCCAAAAGTATGCAGCAGTTTTTTTTTATTTTTGTTTGAATGGCATCCTTTTGGCATAATTAAATGAAATACATTTTAGATTAATTAAATTAATTAAAATTTCTTGTTTGCTTTAATTTTAATATAACATAAATGTGTTGTAAAAAATTTGTGTTTGTAGCAAAATATGATAAAAAAAATGGTTTGAAGTTTTATGCTTGTGCATATTTTATGTTTATTCAATTAAAAAACATATTAATTAAATTTTTCAATGAATCGTAAACCCTCGGTAACAGCGGCCAAATTAAATTAATTTAAAAACCTGGGAAACCTGCAGCCAATCTCTCTTCATATCGTCCAATTAGTTTATTTTCGGTTCTCTCCAAAATAACTGTGTAGGATAACACTAATACTGAAGGAGGCCGCTTTAATCCTTTGTCACTAGATTGGCTTTAGGGAATTTCATGGCACACCGGAACAGTAGAGAGGATTCTGGAAGCTTTTAAGGGGTAGAAGTTTTGCACTGCAGTGTTTCTCGACGTCAAGCAAGCCTTCAGGGAAGCCCCCAGGTCTGGTACATTGGCCTGCTATATAAAATAAAGACCGCACTACCTGCCCAGTACTATGAGCTACTCAGATCATACATTGTGTGCAGAAAATTTTATATTATAAGCGGAGATGAGAAATCGTCGGTCAGAGATGTTAGAGTAGGAATACCCCAGGGGAGTGACATGCCAACGATTTCTGATTCCAGGCTGCTAAACATCTCTAGTGACATCTCTCCTCAAACTACCACTGATATCCTTCAGATGCAGCTGGATACGCTAAACTTCTGGCTAAAAAGAGGGAATATAATCGTTAACCCGGAGAAATCCACGTAAACAACTTTTTCGTTAAGAAGAGAAGGTTGCCCCCCGGTTCATCTGGATGGTTCATCTGGATGACTTTTGGGAAAAATATCCACCCTAAGGCTAAGCGTCAAGCTTCTTATTTATAAGGTCATACTAAATCCCATTTGGACATATGGAATTTCGATCTAGGGCACTACCGAACATAGTAACTGTGAATAGATCCATAAATTTCAAAACGAAGTACTTCGCACAATCTCCAATGCGCACCCGCTCCATACGAATAGGAATATACACAATGAGCTCGGAGTCCCTTAGGTTGATCAGGAAGTCCCCAGGTTTTCCAAAGCCTACCTGGAGAGACTGGACAGGCACACCAACCCCTTGCTATATACCTGTTGGAAAATAGCGCTGTCATCCGCCGCCTACGTAAAGACCACCCGCTTGATCTGCCTCAACGAATAAGTTTTGAACTGCTCCCCCACTCCACCAACCCCTCACCAATTTCCACCACCCCAATACTCCACTTTGACGTTAATTAATTTACAAGTCCATGTTTTTGATTAACCATTTGTTGAATGTCCTAAAGAAAAGATTGCAAATAAAACAATTCAGTTAAAAAAAATAAAAAAGGCAATTAAATTAGTTACTCAGTAAATTGTTGCTATAATTGTTTATTAATTGTTGTTTTAATTTATATCATTAAAAATGTTCACGCCTAAAATTTTATATTTTTAAATGAATTCAAATTTTTATAATTTGCGTCATAAAATATACAATTTTCTGTAATTGTCGAGAGCTTTCGTTCTGTAGCTGAATTTTTTTTTAATTGAAAGGATGGACTATAATCTTCCATTTTTTTTTTGTAGCTATAAAACGTAGGCCGGCGCATGAGAGAATTATACCAGGCCGAACTACTCTTTGCTTACATAAATTTAATAACTCAGTTTGTGGTAAATTATATTTAATTTCACCACGGCAGGTGAAAAGAGAACGAGCAAGTTTGAGAAAGAGATGGTAAGCAACCACAATATTTTCTGTAAATTTGTTTCGTATGCTTTGGTGCATTTAAAAAATATATTTTTTTTTAATAAAAATAAAAATACACTTTGAAAACTTACAAATAAGATGTAGAAAATTAAAATGTTTGATTTCTATAAAAATCAAGAAGCAGAAAAATTGACATATAAAAAGTGAAATTATATAAATTCACCATAACATGCATACTCAACAAAATATGTTACCAAATTAGAAAGAGACAGTGGGTGAATACGTGACCTGGTATTATTGCATATTATAATTAAACTTTTAATTCGTAGACACTCCCTTCAATAAATACTATCCACACCATTCTAACTACGTTTATTTGAGTTTAAGTTCTTCCTTGTTTTTCTATTTCATTTTCCTTTAATTTTACCATTAAATCCAAAATAGGTTTTAATGAACTGTACGCAAATGCAAAAATATTTAAATAAATGCATAATATCGATTATAGTAAAATGAACTCCTAACTTCAATAATAATAATACTGTTACATACCAAACAATATATTGCACAAATGGCGAACAGTTGCTGTAGTGGTGTGTAATACACTATCCATCAAAACGTCAATTTTGTCAACTGCCAACAAATCAAGCTGTCAACTTGGCTACACGAAGTTGCACAATGCTAGTTTATAGTTTAGAGAATTGCAGCATATTCTATGAAGTATATATGCTCCTTACTCTGTTGCCATCTCACTCCCTCTCTCTATTTCATTCGAATAGAATATGTAACTATAGAAAAGTCGCTCAATCATGGCATGAAGTGCTGAATGGCGCAATATTTGAAATTATGCCACATGTAGACGACGACGACGAGAACGAGAACGATGCTGATGATGATGATGACTACGATGACATCGACATCGTTGTTGAGCATTGAGGTTGACTATGGGCCTGTCTTTCTATTATATTGTATATGCAAGTCCGTAGCAGCTGTCAACAAACCATTCTGCAGTTCATCATCATTGTCATTGGCAGTTCTACATATTTGCTGGAAAATATATACTTCAAGTTTAGTTTATTTTCGAATTATTTATGAGCGTTGTGCATTGAGGAAGTTATTAGCAGCAAAGTAGCTATTGTATGTAGTAGCTTTTCTCTTCCATTCGGTCCTATTCTGTTCTTTTCTTCTGCAACTGTCAATGCATTTCCGTTTAGCTAAGGATAGTTTAATTTCTTTTATTTTTTTTTATTTTTTTTTTTTTTTGAACTTGCACACAGGATATTACAATAAAACCAAATCATATCTAACAAAATAGACAGGATACACATTCAGTCTATGCACAAATAATGTGGGGGGAAAGTTGTGAAAGTTATGCGCATTTAGTGTTTATTTCTCAATCAATAAATTTAAAGCGCTTTCGTATTTGATAATGCTGAAATAATCGGAAATTGGCTTTAGTTCAAATGCAGCACAAATGCTCAACACAGCTCAGCTCAGCTTTCGCTTTGGCTTGGCTTGATTTTGAGTTAGTGCGGCTTCCGCAATGCGAATGATTTGAGACTTTTGGTTCTTTTTTTTTGGGTTTTAAATGCGGAAAACGTTTTGTTGCGGCATTTGCTATTATTAGCCGCATAGCGTGGTTAGGGGATTATGTGAAACGGTCTTCTTATTGTGATTGTATCTTGAGATCCTTGAAAGCGTAAACGCTATTTTATTTTTTAATGAACATAATGAAAAGCGTTATGGTATACATTGAGCGTGCTAAATGCACAGGCAAAAAGTCACAGGAATCACTTTCTTTTTCTTTTAGGGCAAATAACAAATTAAGCTTTCATGGTTTGTTCTTGAAGTTGGTTAGCTTCAATGGGAATATGTCTTCTATGCTCCGTACTTCTTAAATATAGCAAAAGGAAAATAGTGAATTAGTTAGAATAATCTTTTCAAATAGATAGGAAACTGGAAATTCGCGAGCTGGATTATGTTGTGATGATGTATATAAGAAAAAAACTTGTAAAATTTTAACAATAGATCCAGAGTTCGATCGAAACTTAAGCCTACTTAGTGCGACCCATGAGCCTGTTAAGTTAAAACGTTAAAAGTTTCCAAGAAAAGAATTTAAATTTTTCTTAAATACGGGCGTTTGGGCTGCACTTTCACCTGTTTTCCGTTTCGCATCTGCTGTCTATTGTGCAAATTCACTTCTTTTTATGGCATTTTTGTACTTTTTGGTTTTTTTTATTGCAGCATCATTAAAAGCACTAAAGTCAAATATCGACTTCATAAATGAACCGAATATGCATTATTCATTATTTTAGTGGTCTATAATTACACTTGCATAATTGCCTTTCGAATGAAATCAGTTTGAAACTCATCGGCTGGATGGTTTTAAATTCTTTAGCGGACATAGAAAGTTTTTCACAATTTAATATATGTAGTTTGATTGAAAACGATGCATGAAAGGCTACTATTGATGATGATATTTGTCGAGCCAATGTGGATAGCGAAGGTACTTTTTCTGATTTCAAATGAAATGTTCATCTCGAGGTATTTTGAGCCGGGTTTTTGCCAATACTTTCGACATTTTTAGTTGTTTACATTCAGAGCATTACTAAAAGATTTCAGTGGCAGTTCTTGACGTGAAATCAAATGGCATTCTCATTTATAGCATTGACCAAAAGATCGAAAGCAATCAAAGTTTTATTTTTAATGTAGAATTATATGCACGACATTTGTTTGACATCCATAATGTTTGACAGGTGAAATAATTTGTCTTTTGTGTGACTGGACAAAATAGAAACAATAAAAGTATAAATAATTTCCAATATCTGATCGCAGCTGATATATATACGATCTAGAGGTGGCTAGTGACATTTCCATGCTTATTTTATAAACGAATGGCGGCAGAATTTCGAGAACTATAAGTTCGTAAATTTGATAGTTACAGCATATACAGCAACCGATAAAAATTGTAGACCAATTTTGCCATGACCACCGCCACCGCCCAAATTTTCACCAACCCCTCAAAGAAAATTAATTTATAAATTGAACTGCATCAAGTTCGGTATCAATTTCGTCATCGACATCTTTGCCATTCCATGTATTGTTATTATAATTATTAATATTTATGATACTTAACGATTAATCATCTCTGAAGGATAATATATCTTATTTTGTAATCGTCGTTACTGAAATATTAGTGGATCTGAAAAACCCATTGATCTACAAAAAACCTCATTCATATTATTAAATTGTGCCTACGAACATCTATCTTTAAAAAAAATAACTTTTCGGGCCTCCGACGAAGTTTCACCGAGCCAGTCAACAGGAAGTAAAGAAACTGAAATTATCTGTTCCCCATGAGCTTAAACTTTATGAGCTGTCGAGGACATCGGGTACCAAAGATATTTTTGAATTTATAATGAGGCAGTTTTTGAAATTTGTAAATGTTTATTTCATATACGCATGAAATTGTTATCGAAATAATTCGAAAATTCCTAATAAAATAGTGGTATCGAATCGTAACATAGAGTGAATCAGGCATATTCAGTTTGTCGGAAAGTTTGTAAAGCATTAATGGAGACAGCTTGGACCCTTTACAGTATATAATATATACATATATATATATTCTCGATCAGCTTGACGATATTAGTCGATCTAGCTATGTTTTCTTTTTTTTTTTTTTGAAACGGAGCAAAAAGGAGCGGAAATAATATGTATAATTTTATACACACAATGAGAAACAATATTGAAAATCCAAAACAATACGATATAGTTTTCTTCCACGAAATATAAAAATATTTAGGTTAGACTTGTCTAGGGCATAACTTCACAAAAACACATGAAAACATGAAATCACATTAAATATGTATTGTTTGACCATCTTTTTATTCGTTATTCCAAGTACATTTTTTTCAAATTCTACTTTTTAAATTTTAAACAAAAATGAATACAATCAAAAGTTGCACAATAAGCAGCTTACTTTCAGAGTTCCGCAATATTACAGGGCTGCACTTTAAATAAAATTATAATCACTTTAACTAAGCTCTTTCTTCTTTTCTAATTTTCTTTTACCAAATGTTTAAATAGTATATAAAAAAATCAATTTCCGTCAATATAAATGGCACCAGTGTACAATGCAGAGATTGTCTTGAAATCCAAAACAATGTTTGAATTTTTAAAATTATTTTCTGCTAGATTGTGGCTAGATATGCTGGATATGGTAAATACGCTGCAGAAAAATATACAAATCTAACGTTCGGGGAAGGGTAGGAGGAGGTATCTTTTCCCCGGACCTGGAGATCAGAGAATCCTTCAGACTTCCTGATCACTGCAGCGTTTTCAAGCTGAAATGATTGCCATACACGAAGCTATGCATTTTCTGGGGCACCACAAAATTCGTAGACAAAAAGTACACATCTTTTCGGATAGTCAGGCGCTTGACTCGTGTAATAACACATCCAAAACTATCTCCCAGTGCCGCAAATCTCTCAACGAGATGGCGGAGCAATGGGACATTTGCCTCACATGGGTTCCGGGTCATCAAGATATATTTGGTAATTGCGAAGCAGATAGATAGGCCAGAGAAGGTACAAATTCCGTTATTCCTCCTGGGAGGAGTTCGACTGGAATTCCCATGGCCTCTGAAGTTGCGAGTGAAAGAAGAAATAATCAGATTAGCAGAGAATAGATGGACCACAAACCACAAATGTAATATCTTGAGACTAACATGGCCAGAGTATAGCACCAAACGAACAGCCCAGCTCATGCGCCACAATAGACAGACTCTATCCATGGTAGTTGGTGCTCTCACGGAACACTTCCTAGTTGGCAGACATGCCGTCCGACTAGGGGTAGCCTCAAATGACTTCTGTAGGAGCTGTAGAAACGAGGAAGAGGAGGAGACAGTAGAACATTTTCTCTGCCACTGACCAGCACTTGGAAGAATAAGGTTTAACGTCTGGCGGAGATTGCATCAGTCAAGATTGGTGCAGTAGCCGCCTTCATAAGGAAGTCGAGCTGGTTCGAGTAGGAGGATAATAGAGATCAAATGGTATCACAATGGGCCTTTTTGGCCTAGGTGACGTCGCGAGAATTCGCGGCGGCCATTTTAACCTAACCTAATGATCGGGGCTCCCAAAGGATATCTATCACTACATCAGTCATTCGAAAGATTCGAGTTCCGTATTAGTAATAGCAAATATTCCATTGAGTGAGGTTTCTTCGTTTCCCTGAAAAGAGATTTAGAGCAGCTGTTGGTTGTTTGAATTTTTATTTATTAGCATGCTGCATCATTCAATGCAGAAAACAAGTACATAATTAGTTTACACTCATTAAAAGCATTGTTGCTGTTCAAAATGCACTACATACATATGACTAAATTTCTGCTTTAATGAAAATTCTTAAACCAAAACAGAATTTGAACTGAATTTATACATAAAAGTTCCTTTACATATGCTAACAAATACAAAACAACGAATTTCCAAAAACAAAAAAGGCGAACATAAATCAATTGCAGGTGCAAACGATAAAACAGTGAAAGTTTTTTTTTTTTTTTTTTTTTTGTTGTTATAACTTTTTTTCTTTTTTGACAATTTTATTTCATTTTTATCAGAATAAAAATAAATATTTTGTTGTAAAACAAATAAAATATAAATAAAAATAAAAAAAGAGAAAAGAAAAATAAATTCGCATACGCCATGTGTGTTGTATGTCTCGTTTGCGTGTGTAATGATTACAAACGATACAAATGCTTAACACCTGCACAGGTATTGCAATTTTAAAATCGTGCCGCAGAGGAGACTGGGAACTATAATGATAAACGCGGCAAAACCAAACCAAAACAAGCGAAACGACGCTGTCTATCTGCCACATCAGCGTTTGGCTGAGTGAAGTGACTAGTCCATTGGACGAAAACATTTGGTGTGGGTTTGAGAGTTTGAATTTGGGGTTGGGATTGGGGTTGTGACAAGACAAAAACAGACGCATTCATCAAATCGAAGCGACAGTCGAATCGCTTACCTCGAAGTAAATCGTACCAAATGCTTCAGTCGTTTCAATGCTGTCAATTTATCTGATTGCATGTCTGTTTACCTACGAGTGTGGCACACAGAAAAACAAAAAAAAAGACAAAAACTTTACGCAATTTATTGTTGTAAAAAAGCCAAATTTACATATTGATAAATGACCACAACACATGCACAGATACACAAACACACACCCACACAGACAGACCATTTTTTTTTTCGAATGAAAATCAATACCATTTGACATTTAAAATAAACCGGAAATGAGTACAAAATCTGAAATGAATACTTTGCTGCATTTAAAATGTTTTAAAGAAAAAAAATTTTTTTATATACTTTTAATTTCAGTTCAGTTTAAAATAAAATAAAAATAATAAAATAAAAATAAAAGCCATTTCAATGTATTTGTTAATGCATTTTGTAGTTGCAACTTTTAGTGCAAATAATTACTTTTCTCTTACGGCTTTGCAGCATGCTGCATGCAACATGAGAGCGCCACATGGCGTATACGCGATAATGCATTGTCGGCTTTCATTAAATTTGTCAACTTATTTGGTCGTTGCTGATTAATTTAATAAAAGAGCCTTGACCTGAAATAAAATTAATTGGTTTTTGTTCACTGATTGACTTTTGTCGTATTAAATGCATTTTTAAATTACTTTTGCGATAATTACTCAAAGCGCATTTACGTTGCACGCGAGAACTTGCGAAAATTCATTTTCGTCGTTTCGGAATTAAAAATTTTTTTTCAAAAAAAAAACAAAAAAACAGAAGAAAATTAAATTAAATTCGTAAATTGGCATTGAATTGTTGTTACTAAAAGATGTATGAATGTAAGAATGCGAGTGTGTTTGTGAAAGAGAGGTAAATAGAGAGAGAGAGAGAGAGAGAGAGAGAGAGCTAAAATGTGTTACTTTGTTGACACGACTTGTTGATAAGTTTTTCTCCGTGAGAAATAATGATTTCATCAATAAATAAATTTATTTTCGATGTTACGAATTTTCTTAAAAACGATTCAAGAATAATTTTTATAGAAACAAAAATATACAAATTAAATTTAAACAAGGAAAAACTTTAACTTCGTTGGAACCAAAGCTGAAACACCCGTCACACAATTCATTTAACAGTTTAATATATATATGTTCACCAGAATAGCTATGGAGCGTGCTTAGTTTGACAATTTATAACATAGGCCAATCCCTATGTTCTAAATTGTCAAAGACACAGAAGTGCAATAGAAATTTACGTTGACGAATTAAATAAAAAAATTTAAACAATTACCAGTTCCTGAGATTCAAACTAACTGTGTACCTGTGTACTTGAAAACTGCTGTGATTTTAGATTTAGTGCTTCTTCTTGTTTCTGTCAGTGTAATGTTCGTGAATCTATTTTGAAAATAACTTTCGATCCTGTGGGTCTTGATGACATAAATCGTAAATTCGTTAAGATCCTGCTTCCCCAGCTTCTACCGCATATCACACACATTTTTAGTTGTACTTAAACAATCTCAATCCTGTTGGAAAATGACATAAGTTACACCTCTACAGAAAGCAAATAAAGGAAATATGGCCGATATTTATTTTGGCTTATTTGTCAAAAAGTTTTTGGAAACATAATTTCAAAACAAATTAATTTATTTTTTCAAGAACATTCTACTTTCGAAAAAAAATCATTGTTGTACTACGGCAATAGCTAAAGTCTGTGAGGTTATCAAAGTAAAATTGACAATAATGAAGTGTGTGTATTGGCATTATTTGGCATTATAGGGCTACACCTTAGAGTGGGTGTGGTATTCTAATATTAACAAGCTAAATACTTAGGACCAAGAAAAGCTTAAGTTTCGATTTTTAGCTTAATATCTTGAGCGAATGAAACATCTTGCAAGAGACAGACAGACGGGCATGGCTACATCGATTCGTCCCGTCGCACTGTGATATTTTCGTGGAAAAAAAAGCAATTTTTCGACCACTGATTTTCAAAAATGTAATGATACAGATTGTAATGATGCAGATTGAAAATTTAACAAGGAATAACGTTAACTTCGGTGGAACCAAAGTTTATATACCCGTCACACATATTTTTAAATTGTTAATGTGTATCATCAGTTGTGTGGGGCCTATGCCAAAAATGTGCGTGGCACCTTGGACTTGACATTACTAAAAATAACCATTTTTATACAAAAATTCGAAAACGGGCGGTAAGTTTAAATGGGCGCTATGCCTTAAAATGGGCGTGGTATATTAGATTTGACATTGGATGACAGAAGAAGTTTTTTACCCAATTTGGAGTGAATATATGCATAAATAATAACTATTTTCATACAAAAAAACCGAGGAAAAAAACGGTAATTTTGTATGGGGGCTATACCTAAAAATGGGCGTGGCACTTTCATATTCACTTGACCTGGTCGTTGCCGCGGAAAGCTTAAGTTTCAAAGTTCAGCAAAATTTATTTTGAAGTCTTCGAGTAAATGGCGTTGAAATAAACAGGCAAACAGGCGGACAGACAGACAGATGGACAGACAGACAGATGGACAGACAGATGGACAGACAGACAGATGGACAGACAGACAGATGGACATGGCTAGATCGACTCGCTTCATCGAGCTGATCAAGAATATATATACTTTATGGGGTCTCCGATGCCTCCTTCAATGCGTTACAAACTTTCCGATAAACTGACAATACCCTACACACTGTGTGTGGCGGAAATAAAAAAAATTCAGAAACGACTTCTTAGTCAGTTTAATAAACGCTGGATTAGAGGTATATGGCTATAACCTATCATAGAACTGTTCGAATTAACGAAATTTAGATACTTGAATAAAATTACTCGCAATGGGTCCATGGGGGTACTCCCAAGGGCCCGCTGATTTGACCCATTTTCAGCACACCACAATAACTATCTTTTACCAGTAATCTAACTGAGATTTGGTAAGATAGACAACCATATACAAAGTACTAAATTTTAAAATAACCTCGTGTAGGTCTATGGGACTCACAAATTTGGCCCATTTCAGCACCCCTAGGAAGTGACCAATACCAACCATCTTTGAAATTTTTCTTAACAACTTGAATCTCCACAACTGTGAAAATTTTAACATTATAGAAGCACTCCTATAGTATTTTTTTCTGTACGAAAATGTCAATCAAGATTATATATACTTTATAGGCACTAAAATGCCTTCTTTAATGCGTTACTAGCTTTCTGACAAAATGATAATAAACTGCACACTATGTGTAACGAGTATAAAAAAAGACAACGTTCATGAAAACGAGTTTTACTGATTTTTAACAAAACTTTTAGCCAAAGGCGCAATAAAATCTTCTCAAGAGCCATCAAGTATCATTCACACATTGACTTGATTATAAGAACATAATTTTAGGCAGTACCTGTACAGCAACATCTTAAATTGAAAAGTAAGTTTTTTAATTTCAAACTTTAAAATGTTTAAAAGTTAGAAAAATCGTGTACAGCAGATACAGAACAAAAAAATTTAAACTAACAAAATAAAACTAACGAAAGCATTCGACAAAAACGAACTTTCTTGATATTCCAGTAACAAAAAAAGTTTACAATAAGGAGACCATTTTTACGCTTGAATGACATTCCATAAGAGTTTTACAATGTTTAAACAATGGCGGAAAATGCAATATGGTCGATTTTAAAAGGTGGAGCTGTGCTGTACAAAAAAAAAAAAAAAATTTCGAAACAAATATTCCAGTAAAACAGTTTGAAAGTTTGCATTGCACTGACATTGCGTTGCAATACCTGACAACAACAACAACAACAAAACGAAAAACAAAAGCAAAGACTTCAATGGCAACAACAACAAATAACAAAGAACATCAATAAAGTCCAGAATAAGTATTCGAGATACACACACACACACACACATACATGCATATTTACGCAGTCAGCAGCACTGCTGTGACTCATTGAAAATGCTTGCCTTTGACATTGAATGTTTGTACAATAAACATACAATATACACACACACACTCACACATACATACTCAGAGATATATAGCATGTGTGTGTGTTGACGTTATTGTCAACGGCACATCAGCACTCATGCAAATGTATCTCAATGCAAAGCAACTCAACTCAACTCGACTCAATTCAACTCAACTCAATCAGTGAATCTCTTCACATCGCTGATCAAAAAGAAAACAATCATTTTACGTATTTCAAGTGTCAAAAGTTACCAACAAGAATAGAGATACATACTCGTACATACATGAAGTAGGTACATATATACATATTCGATTAAAATGTATTTGTGTGTGTTTCTTGTTTGCCATTTTGTTTTTTTTTCGTCTTTTTAATCAATTTATATGCAAATGATTGAAATGCTTAACTGAATAAAACCAATGAGCTGCTTTGATGCGTGTAAAAAGAAAAAGAAAAAAAGTTTAGTTCAAATCAATTTGATGTTGCAAACAAGTTAAATTTAATTCAATTTTGTTAATTTTTGGAATTTTGATTATGTATGCTCATTTTGTATCTGCTTTCTTAGATTGTAATTAGATTAATGTGAAAAGCAATTCGTTTGAAACTTTCTTTTTATATTTCTACTTTGGAATTTTAATAATTTTCGTTCGTCAATTGAATTAGCGAAATATATAGACAATCATATACTTGCAGTTTTTTTATTATGAATATTTCGAATATCCTGTGCAACAAAAAGACCTTAATTTCTAAATATAAATTTATTATTTTAATATTTATCATTGTGTTAATGGCTGTATGCATTTATACTAATTTAATTCAATAATAATATAATAAATGCTAACAATTTATAGTTTAAACGGACAGACGGACAGAAAAATTTGTCTTCCAGATTTAGAAATAAGACAAAAAGTCTGTCTTAAATGTTATTTGGCATAGTAACAATTGATAGTAATTTTGAAAACATACTTTTCGCTCAATATTTTTAAACCCGTCACACATTGTAGGTCACACGGGTATTATCAGTATTATTAGCTTTAAAGAAATTAAAACCAAGTGCCACGCCCACTTTCAGGTATCGTATATTTATGAAGTTATTTATTTCAAAAATAGTTGTGCTACTACGTTGCACAGTGGTATTGCTTTATATGTTATTTGAAACCTTGCACAGTTCCTAGGTTTCATGTAGTTAAAAAAATTCAAAGAAGGTTGAATTTGGTCAGTCCCTAGGGGGTACTTCCCATAGACATATAACTTTTTTTTCAAAATTTTTGTATCGAAACTCAGTCAGAACATTGTTA
>JAEIFJ010001936.1:0-17690 GCA_018903435.1 Leucophenga varia | reverse complement strand
TTGTTTTGATCTTCATGAAACTTTCAGAAAATCGTTTATTTGTATAAATATTTACAAAAATCAACAAATTTTAAGAAAAAGCAAAATTTTTTTTTTTGAAATTTTGAGTCATTTGTCGTCGCTTAAGAGAAAATGTTAAGATCCAATGTAGGGTAAAAATTATCAATTGTTTTGATCTTCATGAAACTTTCAGAAAATCGTTTTATTTGTATAAATATTTACAAATTCAACAAATTTTAAGAAAAAACAAAAATTTTTTTTTGAAATTTTGGGTCATTTGTCGTCGCTTAAGAGAAAATGTTAAGATCCAATGTAGAATTAAAAAATATCAATTGTTTTGATCTTCATGAAACTTTCAGAAAATCGTTTATTTGTATAAATATTTACAAAAATCAACAAATTTTAGAGAAAAAACAAAAATTTTTTTGAAATTTTTGAGTCATTTGTCGTCGCTTAAGAAAATGTTAAGATCCAATGTAGGTAAAAAATATCAATTGTTTTGATCTTCATGAAACTTTCAGAAAATCGTTTATTTGTATAAATATTTACAAAAATCAACAAATTTTAAGAAAAAACTTAAAAATTTTTTTTTTAATTTGAAATTTTGAGTCATTTGTCGTCGCTTAAGAGAAAATGTAAAAGACCAATGTAGGGTAAAAAATATCAATTGTTTTGATCTTCATGAAACTTTCAGAAAATCGTTTATTTGTATAAATATTTACAAAAATCAACAAAGTTTAAGAAAAAACAAAAATTTTTAGAAAAAAAAAAATTTTTTTTGAAATTTTGAGTCATTTGTCGTCGCTTAAAGAAAATGTTAAGATCAATGTAGGGTAAAAAATATCAATTGTTTTGATCTTCATGAAACTTTCAGAAAATCGTTTATTTGTATAAATATTTACAAAAATCAACAAATTTTAAGAAAAAACAAAAATTTTTTTTGACACTGAAATTTTTGAGTCATTTGTCGTCGCTTAAGAAAAAATGCTTAAGATCAATCTAACCGACAAATTTTCAGCGTTCTTTCTTGTTTAGGAATTGGCAGCCTTTTCGACCTAAGGAACACTTTTGAAATCAATGTCGGGTAAATATCACTTGTTTTTGCCTCTTCATGAAACTTTCAGAAAATCGTTCCTTTCTAGAAATATGCTTACAAAAATCAACAAATTTATGTATAAATTGTACTGTTTTCCAGTTGCAGCACAAAAAAATCTTATATTAGTTTTTTTTAAAGAGCCTTTTTTAATGTCCCCCGATATATAAAACACAAAAATCTCACAAAATCAAAAAAAAAAAAAACAAAAAATCATAAAAAAATACACACTTTGTAATGCAAACTCACATACTTATGTCGAACACTTTCCAAACAATCCTTTTCTCACTTGAACATTTTAAAAACTGCTCAGCTCATTCCAAAACACACACACACAAACATACAGAGAAAGAGAGAGAGAGCATTTTATTTATTAGTTTAATTCTTAACTTTTGTACATTTTCGAGAAAAACTAATTAAGCATGCACTCAACAAGAATATAAGCAACTCCAAAACAGTCATAATCCTTGCGCAAAGCACAAAATATATGCCACAACACGATAGCATGCAGCAAAAAAAAAAAAATAAAATAAATAAAATATATAAAACTTAAGATATTTTGTACTTACAAGATACTCACGCCTCAGATACTTTTGCTAGTTTAGATACCAAACGCCCAGTTACAACATTTTAATGCGATCTAGTAGCAGTTTTAGTAGTTTCGTTTCCATTGCGATTGTCTTAAGGCACAGAAGAAGATTTCTTGTTATTTTGTCCTTTTGCGTTCGAAATGAGTCGAAACCCTTAAGCAGAAAATTTTATAACTTTTTGTGTATTATGTTTTATGTTTCTGTAATAAGATTTACTATTTCTATTTCTCGTAGTAATACGCAACTATAAAATGCTTAGAGTAGTTAATATCACTCATACGCCATGTTGTGTTGCTGCTGAGACTGCTTAAAACTTTAACGCCCATTTTTACAATAAAAACAAAAACAAAACAAAATTTTTCTCTACTTTAACATAATTGTTGTTGTTGTTGTTTTTGATGTTGTGGGTTTTTGTCTATTTTGCTTGTTTTTCTAATTTTCTGACATTGTTCAACGTGATGGCAGCAGCAGAGGCAGTAGCAGCAGTGCAGAGTGAACATGACAAGCGCGGTGCTAAAATAATGGCGTACAATAGCGCAATGGCTGCCAGCTGCTGTTACTGCTATTCTTAGCTGCCATCTTTTGTGACATTATTGTTTGCTGTACACACACACACACACACTACACTACACTCCTAAGCTGCTATTGCTGCGAATGACTGCTGACTCGATTTCATTGTTGACGCAGTGCTGTCGCAATCCCATCACACACAACTCACAAAACAGCACAGAACAGAAACAACTCAACTACTAAACTCACAAATGCGGATTGCGATGTGCGAGCTGAGCACAGCGCCTATTTGTATGCTGCGGTTTCATTTCATTTATTATATGCTACCGCTGCGCTAATGCGAGCCGATGTGCTACCAACTCTGTTTGATATGCCAGCAATGTTTTTTATTATCTGACTCTTAATTTTTTTTTTTTTTTTTGCTTTTTGTGTAAATTTATTGCGTTTCATTCTCTTTGCATATGGCTACATTTTAGTGGAATTGTTTTAAATAAATTGAAAATGCTGCAATCGAATGTAACGCTGCACCCAAAATCATTAATCAATTTATTTAAGTGTCAACATCTTTCAATGAACTAAATATTTTACAAACAAAAACAATGAAAACTAAGTAATCGAATGTGTTATAAAAAAAAATGTATCGATAACATAAGTTTTACATTAGTGTAAAAGTTTTTCATCTGTTTTAATAAAAAAAAAAAAAAAAACCTTAACAAAAGCAAAAACGTGAAGAAAAAGGTAAAGAATAGTTTTTGGGCATTGTTTGTTCTAATGTGTCTGTGTTTATTTTAATGAGTGGGTAATTCGATAAGTTTGTTTTGGGGCAATTATTAAGATTTGCTGAACTAATTGCTCCACGCTTTACCTAATCAGAAAATATTGCTCTTGTTAAGAAAAGTATCAGACAACAAATAAATTAAATAAAAAAACTAATGGAAATAATGCATTCCAAAAACAGATGAAAAAATATCTAATCAAAAAAATTAATATTATAGTCAGTATGAAAACAATGCTCCTCTACCATTCAAAGAATACAAGATTTCCTAAATCCTAAGAAAAAACATGAAAGGAAGGGAAAAGAAGAAAATGGAGTATAGAAGGAATTCATTCATCTGCTCTTCCATTCAACCTTCAATTCGTTTGTCCATGTATTCGTAGTTTAAGGGTTTTTAGCTGCCGTTTGAATCCCATTTTTTGGTGACTATTATACATGGTAACACCAAACTTGCCTTTAAATAATGGTAGCGCCCAAAAACATCTGCACCAATTTCTTAAGCTTTTTAAAAAAACAATTTTATATCACTTAATCTAGGAACTCCAATTTAAGTATGGATCCATTAAAATATACCAATTTGATTCACATTTGCTAATTTATTTAATAGAGCCCCTATACATATTGGCATGATGACGCTACAAAAACAATGCATATTAGTATCATGAGCAATATATTTCTCATATTGTATTAAATATTTCGTACATTGATAAAATATTTCCAAAAGCAAATTGTACAAAATATTTCGTAAATATTGTACAAAAATATTTTGTACATTCTTCAATATATTTCGTTTATTGTACAAAATGTTTCGTTTATTATACAAAATATTTCTGACAAGATATTTCGTACAATGTACAACTCATTTTATAAATATTACGAAATATTTTGTACAATGTACGAAGTATTTTTTAAATTTTAACAAATATTTTGTACATATTGCAAAAAATATTTCGTAAATTGTACAAAATATTTTGTATATTGCAGAAAAAAACTTTGTTAATTGTATAAACTATTTCGTTACAAAGAAAAATTTCTCGTACATAGTACAAAAATATTTCGTAGATAGTACAAAATATTTCGTAAAATATACAAAATATTTCGTACATTGCAGAAAACACTTCGAACATTGCATAAACCATTTCGTACATAGTAGAAAAAACTTCGTACATTGTACATGAAATTATAAGAATCGCTCAAAATTAGTAATATTAAGGCAGCTTTTATTTTGAGTGCCACTTTATGGTTACTAAAGTTTTGTTTTATGGAATATAGTAGTCTAATTTACTCGTTTACTAGAAGTTCTCTTTATTTTTAATTAACTAAAACTCTTACTGCAGCGAGTTACTATGCAAACCACTAACTTGCGGTTCAATACGAACTACCCATGTATTTTTAGCGTCTTTAAGCATAAATTTTTGTATTCAAGGGGTCCGCATATGTAAATACAAATACGAATTTGTAGGTACAAAACAAAAAAGACTTACAAACAAATATGTACGAGTATGTTTGTGTATGTTTTAACACGAAACGACCGAAAAGTTTTTGGGATGTCATAGTTTTATAAGATGTACAATACAAATACAAACAAACAAACAGCGTAAAAAACAAAAGGGAGAAAAAGCTGCCGCAGGATAAAAACGACAACAACAAATACAACAAGAACAACAGCCTATGCTGTCGCTGATGATATCAGTTACATGGCGTATTAACAATGCCACTTTGTATGTGTTTGTGTGCATATAAGTCACTTAATTTTACGATTTACGAGTGTAGGACTTTCGTAAGCTATTTGTATTGGTTTGAGTTGGTTCATTTTACATACAACAACAACAAAAACTATTTTATTTTTTTTTTTTTCATTTAAAACTACGAAGTTGTTAACTTTGTGAATAAAAGCGGCAGCATAAAATGTGTTGAAATGGAAAACTTTTTTGTTTATTAATTTGTACCGGAGAAACGCAAGCGTTAAGAAAACTTTTCGTAGATTTCTTATGCCTGATATAGACAAATAATAATACTGTGGGGGTGTGTATATAAATTATGCCTATAATATGTGCGCTGCATATATATAATGAGTGTGGTTTTTGTTGTTGTTGTTGTATTTGAAAGCCAATTAATATTGCATTTAATTAAGTTAAGAATTTTACAAAATAATATACGCAAATATTTCATGTCATTTGTGTGTAGTCCTTTGAGATGTGTAAGCTTTCAGAAACAGTCTAAGTGAAATTTATGAAACGTATTAGTTTTTTAGATATTTTTGTAGCATGTAGCTGACATTTTGGTTTAAATTGAAAATTATTGACAGCGCTTTGCGGTTTACAAGAGTTGCAGTAAATTTGCAACAACTGACAGACAGACGGACAGACATACTGTGAGTTGCTACTTGTACTGGCACTGACAGCAGTCAAAGCATAAATGACAGCAAACATGACAACTTCATTGAAATTTAGTTTTGATTTTTAGTTGATTAGTATTCTTCTCAAAAATAAATAAAAAAACAAGAAAGAACGCTAAAGTCGAGTATGGTCGACTGCAAGATACCTGGTACCAAATCTTTGTGTACGTTAAGATCGGTTCTACCTCATTGAATTGAATTTTCATACAAAAACTTAAGAAAATCGGGTATATCTTTGTATGGGGGCTATACCTAAAATTTGGTTGGTCCCACTCATATTGTAATTTTCATTGGGATTATCATAGACATAACTTATATCAAATTATGACTTCCTAGAATAAGAAACAATGACGTTTTTATTTAAAAACCCACAATTTTTGGGATAGATTTGTATGGGGGCACCCCTTAAAATGGGGCTTAAGAAAAAACCGTTTGCAAGTGAACACTTGACGGCTCAGGTGAGTCTAAGTTTCAAATATGGTGGCCCTATTTCTTTTAGTCTCCGAGATAATCTCTCTCATACGGCAGACAGCAGGACAGACGGACGGACAGACGGAAGGACGGACGGACGGACAGACAGACATAGCAAGTTCGACTGCCCTTCCAATGCTGATCAAGAATTTATATACTTTATAGGGTCTATCTAGTATCATTCTGTCTGTTACCCTTTGGGTACAGGGTATAAAAATAAATAAATAAATTAACCAATAAATTTTTTTAAAATATATATGTTTTTTTTTTTTTTTTACAGATGACGCCACTGCAATGAGCACGATCCGTTAGCGGCATTGACTATGGGACCAGAGGCATGGGCGTGTGTGCGGACCCTGGGTCTTACCGATGGTGTCAGGCATTAAGCCGGTCGCGTTCATCGTTCGCCACAAACCATAAAGACAAAGAAAAAACGATACAAAAACAACAACAACAACAACACCAATTAAAATAAATAATAATAATATTAAAATTCAAACAAAAACAACAACAACAACAACGAAACGAAGGAGACTTGCCGCTAATATTAAATCAACTAAAAGAAAATCGTCATCGTCATCATTAGTGTCAACTAAAACGGCTGCACTGGAACTGGAAAAATTTTCACAAAAATTTTCCATCATAAATGATCTAAGCATAGCGCAGTCAATATTTAAATTTATATTTTTGATTTTTGCAATTTTTGCAAAACATACACATGCGCACAATATACCAGGTAAGTGAATGTGAGATGAGTGAGTGTACTTGACAAACTATTCTTAATACTAGTTCAAGTATCTATCCTATGTGTGTACATATTTTATAGTTGTCTCGCTAAATCTGCACTTTTTAGCTCTGCCCAATCAATCAGTTTTCAGAATATTTATAACTGCGCGCGCTTTACTTGTCAGCGATAGACAGTCAAGTTTTATTTGTAAGTGGCATTTACATGAGATTGTACTAAAAAAAAAAAAAAATAAATGAATAAAATGAATGAATGAATGAATGACAGCGATATTAAAACGATTTTGGTTCAATTGCTATGGATATTGTAGAGAGTAGGTACCGAGCTTTTAATACTTTATAATCGACTGCAAAAAGAATGGACAGACGGTCATATTTTTTTAAAGGCTTCGTATCAGAAATAAAAATGTTGATCGATTCCTGTTAGATTCATTCTCATAAAAAAAAAACAAGGAAAAAGGAAAAAGGTTTACCTCGGTAGAACCGAAGCTTAATTACCCACCACTTCTGGGTTTAGTTTATTTTTGATGAAATTTGGTAATATTTGGAGAAGGGCTCACAGTTCACTGATCAAGACACAATAATGTGGTCAAATGTTAACCTGAGAACACAATAATAATCATTTTCTTGAAAAATAAAAAATTGAAAATGGGGCTGACTTTGTATTGGGGATTTATGCTATAGTGGGCTGATCCTTATAATATTTGTGGAGTATATAAAGGATGCCTTCAGAAGTTTACCAAATTTGGAGTGAATATATTAATGAATAATACCTATTCTTACACAAAAAATACAAAATGGGGGAAAAATTCGTATGGGGCCTATACCAATAAATGGGCGTGGTACCTTGGTTTTGACATTGGATGGCATTAGAATTGTTTTTACTCAATTTGGAGTAAATATATTCATAAATATTAGCTATTTCCATACAAAAAAATCGAAGAAAAAAAGTTAAGCTTGACTTTATGTGTGGCGGGTATAAAAATAAATGAGATTTTATCACTAAACGAGACGTGCCATCCTAAACATTGGTATTGGTAGCATTTTATGTAAGTTTTATTAGACACAGTAACACACAGATTGTTACTAATCTGTCACTAAATATTTGCCTACTGTAAAAAATTTTGTATTTAGATTATAAGAAAATACTTTCTTATTTTTGAAGTAGTACACAGAGAGAAAAACGTTGTTAGAAATTTAAGAACGACTGTGCTTGATTTAGAAGCATACTAAATGTATCCTATTGGTTCTTGTTTCAAGAACACTGTGCTTGTATTGAGAACTGTTGTGCTTTATTTTAGTCCCAAAAGTTAAAAATTGTAAAAATAATAAAAATTTGCACTTATCCATCATTTTATTGCTTTTATTTTTCTGTCTAGTTCTTCATATAAGAACGTTTATTCTTAATTCAAAAGTAAATGTTATTTCTATAAACGGTTGCCATTCGTTTACCATTTTTAAACACATACAGCCAAGCTAAAATTTTCGAAATCACCAAAATTTAGTAATTTACTTTTCAAATAAAGTCTTTTAATCCTATAATTCTAAAACAGTTTTAGCACAATAATACATTGCCTGATCGAATGTGAGGCATCAACAAGGCACATGAAAAATGAACCTTACAAATAATGTGAATGTACCACATGAACCAGTTCTGGCCTTTCAACACTAGTTAGTCAAACACTACCGATCTCTTAAATACATCTATTATTTGACTGACTGATTGCACTTCGGGGCTGATGAAGAGACGCCCAGTGGTGATTAGCAACTGTACCAGACTGACGCAGAGCTGCAAACGTCAGCTTTGAAGGACATTGTCAATTAAAATTTGAATAAGAAATAACGACAAAAGTTTAACTTTTGGGTCACCACTTTTAACATACAAATAGTATTATAAAAAATTACCATACAGACGATTGCAGCATAAAAAAATTCAGCCTGGCTTTTCGATAATGTACTGCCAAAAGCCACTTGCTGCTGTTTTGAGTTATTTACATTCATTTTTTACGTGCTTTCAGTTCAAATCAGGCGCTCACTAGTGTAAACAGGTATATTCAGTTTGTCGGAAAGTTTGTAACGCATTAAAGGAGGCATCGTAGACCCTATAAAGTATATATATTCTTGATCACCTCGACGAGACGAATCGATTTAGCCATGTCCGTCTGTCCGTCCGTCCATCTGTCCGTCTGTCTGTGTGTTGCTGCGCGATTTATTCGCTCAGTTTTAAAGATATTGGGCTGAAATTTTAAACTTAAGCTTTTCTAGGTCCTGTGTAGTTTCTATGTTAAAAATACCTAGGATAGTCCCTATGAAATAGACTAATATTTGTAGGTCCAACAAAATTTTAGGTATAGCCCCCATACAAAGATATACCCGATTTTTTAAAGTTTTTGTATGAAAATTCAATTCAATAAGGTATGGTAGTTAAATAGAGCCGGTCTTAAGGTTCATAAAGATTGGGTACAGGGTATCTTGCAGTCGAGCATACTCGACTTCAGCGTTCTTTCTTGTTAGTTATAGGCCTGAGGCCCATTTTCTTATTTTTGTGTGAAAATAGTAATTATTTATGAATGTATTCTCTCCAAATGGGGTAAAAACATTTCTAATGTCATCGTATGTATACAATACTGATAAACAAATAACCTCCATACAAAGTCACCACCCATTTTCCAAATTTTCAAGAATATATTTATTACTCAGACTTTGGGTTAAAATTTTACACCATGACTGTGTCTAAACTTTGGTTATATCGGACTATTTACTCCGAGTCATCCCTTCTATAAATTTTAACCAAATTAAATTAACTAAACCAAGACGTGGCGGGTATTTGAGCTTCGATTCCACCGAAGTTAACCTTTTCCTTGTTTCAATTAAAAATATGTGCTTCATTATAGAAAAACTAAGTTTACTTTGCATTTGAATACGGATATGCTTGATATAAACACAAAGAGCTTAGTTTTTACTCACTGTGCAAATAATTTTTTTTAGTACTGCAAATATAGTAAAAATAAAATAATTTTATATATATCGATCGAATACACAAACATTACAACGACACATAGACACCCTCTATTATAAATATTTCTATTTACATTACTATTCGAATGTTTATTATATTTTTGTTTTGTTTTGTTTTTCTCGCTACCCATACACATACATATTTTGATAAGCGTTTAATGGTGCACAATAAGCGGATTATATGGTGAAAAGCTTGTTATTGACAATTAGTTGACTGACTGACGACGGTTGAGACGAGCAACGTTTGATAATATAGGCCATTGTGCGCTATTAATAAACAATTGAGTTGAATAGAGTCGATAGAGCACTACTTCAATTGCGACACTCAGACACACGTATAATATTTAATAACTTGTTTATATACACACTCACGGAGTACAATAACCTATGTAATATTTTATATAGAAAATAAATGATAAATATAAGCTTTATAGTTACATAAAAATATAAATATCTATTTTTTTTTTAATACGCTACGTGTCAACATCAACAATTTTTAGTTAAGGTAGAATTGAAATAAACTACGCTTACGGAAAGTTGTTGTTGTTTTTTTTAAAAATGTTAAACTATTTTTAATAGAAAATACAACAAATTACTAAAAGAGTTATTTACTAAAGAAAAAAAATGAGTTAACACACTTTACATAATATTTTAAACATTGTTGGAGGCACATATTTAAATGAGGGCAGGGGTGTGTGGGTGGGGGGCAAATGTAGATGCGGTTGCATAACATTAAAGGATGTAAAAGTGTAGGCAGCTGCAAAAACACTGAAACTAAAACAACAACAATGTCAACAATAACAACAGAAATAATGCAGCAAAACATTAAGGACAACAAAAACAAAAACAAGGATAAAGTAGAATAGCATAGCATAGCAGAAGGAAATGAAACACAAAACAAAACAAAAAAAAGAAAGAATTTAATAAATTTCCATGTCCTTAATACAAAAAGTGCGTTGCGCGGCTCAACTAATGAGACCTAATCCGGATCCCAGCCAACCCGAACCAGAACTAAAATTACTAGATTAGCAGGCTGGCAGGCTGACTTGTATAAAGGAATCGCGTACTTGCCTGGCTGTATGATGTTTGGTCCATTCATTTTTTTCATTCATTCATTCATTCATTTATTCACTGCACGCTTGTTGACTTTAGAATTTGCATAAATTTATGTTAACTTGGCAGCTTTAGTAACATTTCTATTTTATTCTAGTAACAAAACTTCTTATGCATAAGACTGAAATGGCAATATGTATGTGCATATAAGTTAGAAAAAGAGACATAATACATACGAGTGTGTGTGCTTTTAAATATGTCCGTCTGTCCGTCTGTCTGTATGTTTTGAAAGTAGATGTTATACTAAATACTAAAACGTACAACGCCCTTTTTAGTCAGCCAGTGCAGTCTGGTGCGCACTTTTAGCATTAGACATGGCGACACATGTTCCCTATTTTAGTCTTTAGGGTGATTAAATAGCTATAAGAGTGTCAGCATGTGAAACGTTTTGACAATGAAAAAAAAAAAAACACAAAAAATTATATAAAATGTTTTCTCCAGTAACAGCCGCTTTCTATGTTGGGCGATGGTTTAAGAAGTGCCTTCTAAAAAGCGTATTGGTATCCATTACCTCCATGCGCATCGGCAACGATCCGGTCAACATCATCGTGAAAGTGTCAATCGATCAATCAATTAATTAGCCCGAAAGTCAAGTAAATCAATGGCATAATGGCATGCTGGGGGTGGCACAATTGTAAATTTTTGCAGTTTTGATAATACTTCTTTTAATTATATCCTTTTGTGTTAACTTTGAACCATAGCCATTGCCTTGAGTGTTTTTAAAATTCCACAAGATGGATGATCAAGATCTGTGATTGCAGGAATCAGTTTGTAAAAAGCCATAACAAGCAACGGCAGCAGCCAACTTGAAGGAGTGGCAGCGGAGTTGAACAGTTGAGGTGAAGGAAGTTCAAACTGGAGCTTGCTCTTCCCGCGAGTTGATGTATTATCAGGAAGAAGAACTAAGCTTCCGGAATTCAATTGCAGCCTTTGAAGTAAGGGGAAGAATTGCGCTGAGTCGAGTAATGGTCAGGCCTTCCGCGAAGATGCGTATCTGACTCCAATTATTGTGCTTTTTGCTTTTAAGAAAGCTATATGTGTACAACTGCTTTGTAATGTCAATATTGTGTGTATTGGTTTTCAAACAAAACTTGATAAATTAAAAGAAGGTAAGATTGGCTTTTTGAAGACTGCCTAAGGAATTTGTTTGAGTCCTACCCATATTCGGTTGTTTTAAAATTTATAGGAATATCATGCAGGGAACCTCAGATTCCACCCCCACAAACTAGATTTTGGGCTTCACAGAATAAAAATAAAAAGCATACCTACTAAAAATTTTAAGTTGCAAGGTTTGTTTAAAGGCCCTTAAAATGAGTTGAAACAAAACATTTGTAAAAAATTGCCTTGACATTCTAAGGAGAATTTTAGTTTTCCGATGGAGGTTCTGCCTCAGATTTTCCGATTGTCTGGTTGTTCAGGCAGGAAATTACGTAAAATCCACAGTTTTGTTTTTCTTGAGATGAATAAGTGGGAAAAAAAATGAGATAAGAAATGTGAAGAGCTTTTGAAAGGTTGAGCTCTGCCAATCAACTTCCAACTGTATGATTCGGCGCATCGAAGGAATTGTTCAAGAAGAGCGAATTGAAGGGTGCGCGATTGAGGAGATGGGAGCGCCTGGTCGGAAGGCATATCGGCTTCTTCTTGGATGCAAATCAAAAAGTAAAAAAGATGAGTGTGATTACCTTTTCAATCATTGATTAAACTCTATAAAAGTTTTGCTGAGTAAATCGGAAGTGTAATCGAAGGATCAATTTTTAAAGCAGCATACCGTTTTTTTGAAGACAATTTTGATCAAAGGATAAATTCGTTGGTTTCAAAAAAGTTATGTTTTAATTTCCAAAATGTTTCTTTGCATTGCATATGACAAAAAAAGTGCTGCTATCGGTTACCAATTAAAATGTTATCAGTCTAATCAAATCGCTATTTGTTGTTGTTTTGACAAATTTTCTGCTCTTTAAATTTAGATTTGAAAGGAAAAAATTTATATAAAACTTGAATTCAGAAGCAGTACAAAGATGAAATCTATAATAGAAAAATGATACTCGAAATAAAAACGATTTGAGTAACTCAAATCTACTGCTAAGCAAATGATCAACTCGACTCGTTTAAATTCAGTACGAGTCAACTCGAGTATGTCAATTTCAACTTAAATCAAGTCAGATAGTCGATCAAGTTAATCGACTATTCGATTGATTAATCGATTAATCACAAGCACTCCTACTACCATAGACAATAATAGTCGATTAGTCTAGCTAAAGCTGCTGGTTCTCATCGTTTCTGTAACTGTAGGTACAGAAGGATTTTGGTGTATATCTGCATTCATTCGTTATATACCAATCAGCCTTATTAATCGTACGTAGGATTTTGGACTGTGTCCTTTGTATAAGCTGTAAATTGGTTGTACTTGTAGTTTCCCATAGAATTGAGTAATTGCTTAAAATAATCAATTGTTGATGATTGTAAAAAAATAATTTATTGTTGTTGATTAATTAATTGATTAACAATTAAACAATTAAAAGCTTCTCACTTGAAAAAAGCTTTGTTATCACTCATCAATGCCCCAACTATAGTCCTATATCGACTATTGATTTATTGATTGTTGATTAATCGATTTTTGATTCTTAAACGATTGCTGATTGATTAATCAATGAATTACACAGTCCTAATATGAAAAATCGGAGTTCAAATCCTTAATAATCCTTCTCCTTCAAAGCCTTACAAACTTTCAGATGAGCCGAATATACCCTGGCGGGTATAAAAAATATTCATTAAAAATCGTATAATCGAACGAAACGGTTAACTTCGGTAGGATAACCGAAACAACGGATACTCGATTTAGAAATTACTCGTTTATTCGAGTAAGAATATAAGCTAATCACGTTCGGTTATTCGGCTCAACATCTCGAGTAAGTCAAGACTCGAATATATCTGATTGTCGAGTTAATCGATGCATCACATCACTGAATGAATAAAAAATATTTTGAAATAGTCGATAGCATCTTTTTGGTGCAAAAATTTGTGTAACGCTGCCGGAATGAAATGCAATTTTGTGATTGCCGATTTGAAAAGTAAATCGCAAAATTTTTGCGATTTCGATTACTGAGGAACATGTTGACATAGTCAATTTAATTACATTGTTCAAGAAAATATTGCCAAGTTTAGCTATGGGTAAAATGTCATTCAGTGCCATATGCTGCTGCTGTGCATTGCCAATCATTAATCAATGACATTAGTAAGTGTTGAAGTGTGACAATTCATCGAAATGTAGCAAAGATACGACGTACTTACATAAGCATTTTAATACTTCTACACAAAAGTGTGTAAATGAACTGATAAATAATGAAATAGTATCCTGGATAAAATGTAAGTTAGACGGAATAAAAGTGACAAACGCTAATGAAATGTCACGTTTCGAGAAATGACAACTTGAACATGTTCACGAATACATACTCGCTACTTATTGTCGTCCTTTTCTTTATTATTTTTTTCTCTATAAAACTCGCATTAAAAGTACCCAGAAAGTACAAAGGTGCATGGTGAAGCAATTGCAATGAGACGATTGAGAAATAAATGTCATGATTGGATTGGATCAGTCAGTGGGTTGAAGGCGATTGCACACATATACAGGTCACTCGTTGACCACGGCTGCCTACAAAGTACTCGACGCGCCATTGAAGCAGAAAAGAAACTGCGTCGAATTTCAAAAAAAAAAAAAAAAAAAAAAAAAAAAATTGTGTCCTTTAACGGCTAAACGAGAGAGACAGAGAGTGTGTATTTGTGTGTTGCCACAACGGAAACAGCGGTCAATGGCCACACTATCCGGCATCTGTACACCTTTCAACACAAAATCCATTTGATTCGTACCGAAGGACATGTCAGCCGTATGGTGCCATTTTGGTACACACACACACACTATCTCGTCAACACAACACTGCGCTAGTCACCTTTGAGTTCAAATTTTAGTTAGTTCTTTCTGTGTATTTTTTTTTTTTTTATTTAGGCATAACATGCCTGCCCTGGCACTATTTTTATTGCCGCACAAATGTCAACGTCATGTCACTACGCATCAACATCAGTGCTGGGTGTCGTTTTCGATGTGAAGTTGTTGTTGTCGTAAGCTTAAGGATATACTAATAAAATATATATATAGAACAGCTGCAGTAGTCTCAGCTGATAATCTTATTATTGGCGACAGTCATCGTCGTCGTCGTAGACGAAGTTCTTTGACCAACACCAGCAGCAGCAGTAGTAGCAGAAGTCTGAATTCGTATACTTTGGCATTAACTCGAGTTGAAACTTTATATATAAATCGAAATTGTATGTATAAACTTTTTAGCTGAGTTGAGTTTAGATTTCAGTATCTAAAAATAACAAAAACAACTTGGACAGCTACTTGAATATTTGTCTTCGTCACTTATTCAGTGCTGTAGAGTGTGTCTATTTGTTGTTTGTAACTTGTTAAAAGCTTTGCCTTTTTATGAGTCTCTAAGTTTTAAAATAAATGCAATATTTATTTTGTAGTCGGCAAAATCTAAACTAAAGGTAAACGTTTCGACAGACTAAAGACACCCATTCCATTCCGTTCAATTCCAGTTCACTAAACATTTGCTACATTACAACATGCATCCCTTAAGATTGTTAGCAACGACGACGTTGACCATATCGTAGGTCGTTCTCTATTATTGTTTTGATGAAGACCCGAAGGGCTTCCTGCCTAACATATATATGGTACTGTAGGGGATTGCTGTTGTTTGCTTTGTGCTTTGACTTGGGTTTTTTGTTTTTTTTTTTTTTTTTTTTTTAATAAAGTTGAAGTTGCAATTGGCTAACTAAGCGTTAAAATCCTTTAGTATGTTTTTCTCATATATGTAAAGTCCCCCATATATTTTGCACTCTCCGAAACTAAAAAAAACTTTTTTTTTTTTTGCAACTCTTATAACTCGAATAAAAAAAGAGCTGCTTTATATTTATTCTAAAGGGATTTGAAGATTTATGAAAGTATAATTGGAAAACTTTAGTTAAAAAAATTTTTAATTGAAAATGCTTTTAATTGCACAAAAAAAAATCTTGACATATTAGTATCTTAACTAAAAGCGAATGTCATAAATATTATGCATGTATTATATTCTGATTAAAAGTTTACATAGAAAATGTAAATAAGCAAAAAGGTTGCAAAAGATCATAAAATAAATAAAAATTCCTAATCTAAAAAGGCAATTAAGCTAAACAAAATACAGTGAGGCCTCCCATTGCAAGAACAACTGCTTTTCAGTCATTCGTAAAACTAAGAAGTAACGAACGACAATAAACCTACAGGATCTAAGATAATATAAAAATAAGCACAAATATTGCAAAGTGGTTCTAATATTAGTCACAATGTGCTTGTATTGAGAACAAGGGTGACCCAATTAAAGTTCAAAACTTAAATTGCAACATGAGAGAGAGAGAGAAAAAAAAAGGAAAACGTGATATACTCATTCTCTCTCTCTCTCTTCCAAGTGTCGGTTTCGTAGTATTATTACATTTGTATCTTTCCGTTTATTCAAAAAAAATGGTTTTTGATAAAAGAACATTTGTTCTTGTAATGAGTACATTCCACACATTACAGACTTGCTGAAGAGTTTATATAAGTTTGTCAGTGAGGTTTGTAACGCACTAATGGAGCGTCGTAGACCCCCTAAACTATATATATTCTTGATCGGCTCGATGAGACGAGTCGATCTGTAGTCATGTCCGTCTGTCTGTGTGTCTGTCTGTAGATCTGTCTATTGCGAGGGTAATTCATTAGCTCAGCTTTAAACAAATTGAACTGATACTCAAAACTCAGAAAGCTTTTCTAGGTCTAGGGTGTTGGTATCTTAAAATTCGAATGCCATGTCCATTCTAAGATGTAACCTCCATACAAATTTGCAAACAATTTTCAAATTATTTGTATGCAGTCACTCTTTTATTTCATCCAATGTCAAGACTAAGGCTACGCCCATTATTGGATAGCCTCATAAAAAACTTATACCGCCTATTTTTGAGTTTGTATGAATTTTGTATAATAAAATTGTAACAATATTTTTATTTTATTTACTTCAAAATGGGTGAAGACACATCTAAAAATAAATCATCCTAAGTAGACATCCAACGATAGCGATACGAATCGGGTAACTATAACGTTTAGCCCTATAAAAAACTTATCTCCCATTTTCTGATATTTTCAAGAATATTATTGTTATAACTGTATTTTTTGCTTTAAAATTTCATATATGTGTATGCAGGAGTGACACCGAAAACACTTCCACTAGAGTTTTGAGTTTTGAAAAATGAGTTGAGTTTGAGTTTTGTAAGGTTTCAAATCTTAAATTGGGTAAAAATTATAAAAAAGGGAAAAATTTTTAAGTCTTTCACCAGAACACTTACACAAAAACTCTGAGATTTCGGTGTATTATTTTTATAAGTTTAGGGGATGATTGTACTGCTACCTAAAAGAGGTATATTGTACACCCATACTGGCTAAATTACAGATTCTAGCCCTATTCTTTATATGAATCTAATCATTTTTATAGGTTCGGTTTTCCTAACCTGCTCTAAAGGAGAGTGTGTGACTTCCTAACAATAACATTCTACTTCTTGACGTAGCTACATTCTGATAGAATATGGATAGGTGTTTCTTCCATACTACCACAGAACCTGCACTCCAGGAGAGCTCGCTACACCCATTACATGTAGGTGTTTTCTAAGTCTGCAGTAACCTGTTAAGACCCCTATCATGATCTTTTGTTGAGTTCCATCAGAACCAATGCTTTGGTAACCTTAGAGTTGAATCCATTTATTAGCAATTGGCCTGTCGCATGCCTTGCCTTGAACTCCAGTGTTCATCCCTGGCACATTTATATCATTACGTATTGTCTCATTAAGTGTGGCGGCGCTGGGACAATACGGTTTTGTAGACCTGTTAGAGGAGTTTTTCGGACCCCTTCCTGGCTAGAG
>JAEIFJ010001935.1:0-25883 GCA_018903435.1 Leucophenga varia | reverse complement strand
TTAACATTACTTAACCAGCATTGAAAGTAGAATCGATCTTGCTATGCCTATCAGTTCGTTCGTTCGACTTTCCGTCTGTCTGTTTAAGTCATGAAATTATTTTTTTAACGACATTATAAAAGATAGAGCAAAATATTTTGAAGCTTAGACTCTCCTGAGCCGTCATACCCCAATTTGGGCAAGCCCAAAAAACATTTTTAGTAAATGCCGGTAAAAAATAAAACCAATTTTTAAAACCTGTTACGAAAACATAACTCAGTTTTGAAAAAGTGTCAACTTCAAAGCTCTACAATTATAATTAACATATAAATAATTTAAAAAAGGAAAATTTAAAATAAAAATAAAAAAAAATTTTTTTGGGTGTTGTTTCTAATATCGCAAAGAATCAAGAACCAATAAATAATTATATATCAATTTTATGCTTACCCGGGCATCCTCCCGAAAGCGATTACCGCCAAAAAGGATATTAAATCATCACCATACAAAGACCCAAGGAAGGCTCCTAAGGAAGGCTCCATCCCGGTGCCATCGAAAATGGGTGAACAACCACCATCTGGATCACGGAATAGTGACACATAGCTAGATTGACTCCCCTTTTAATGTTGATCAACCATCACTCCAATGTTCATCTGCTCGCTTATTCTAATGTTCGTCTGTCTTTACAATCTAATGTCCGTCATATTTAGTGTATTAGTATTTATTTCTGTCCATAGGAAAATTCGTTTTATTAATTTTTTTCTGAGCACTACAACCAGCACTATAAATTATATTCATAAAAAGAAAATTTCGAAATTTCCGCAACCAGAGAATACAATGTATAATACTTTTTGAGTAAAAAAAAGACTGACAGCTTACATCGTTCATCTTGTAGATACTCTTTTTAATTCAATGATCATTTAAAAATACAAGATCAGATAGACTGATTTCGTTGAGTTGCAAACTATTCAATTGCATAATTTTGACATTTTTGTAAGAAGAGACACTCTGGCAGCAATATTGTTTCCAAGTCTAATCATTCGTTATCAAATTTCACGCCAAATTGCCAGTTCAACAATGAACACTTTTTTTTAGCAACCCAAAAAAATTATTCTTAAAAAGTTTTTTCATTAAAACTTATTTTCAATTAAGGCGACGAATATTCATTTCTGGTTCGTTCGTTCAACATTGCCATGGCTACTCAGTGGGCCAACTTGTGTAATTGTATTTCCAAGTTGAATCTACAAAAGTATCGCATGCACGAAAATGCTTAAAACTGTGCTTTTATGAGAAGAACATAAAAATATATTTATGTGTGGAATATGTCTAAGTATCTGCATTCTAGCACGGAAAACTTTGAGACCATTATACAATACAAATACATACACCTGTACACATACAATATGCATGTATGTGTGTAGACAACGTACTAAAAAGTCATATTTTTCATTTTCAGAACAATGTCAACAACATTTTTAAGTGAGTCTGCCCTTTACTTTTCTTACTGTCAGCTTCCGCTTAAAAATATTGCATGTATTTTCAAGAAATATATTTGTAGGTAAGCAAAATTGTTTGGGTTTCATCATGGCCAAAGTCCTCGTCGTCGTCGTCACTAGAAGCATCGCGACGATGCTGGAGACGACTAATGATGTTTACATGTCTTTGTTGTTGTTGTTGTTGTTATTATTACAACCTTCACCAAGAGTAGCAACCAGTGTTATGTACTCGGGCAGTCGTCTAACATCGTAGCTCTGTAGCTCATTTATAAGTGGCTCCGTGCTTCGGTGAGTAGCAGCAACACGTTATGCTTCGCCTAACTTGGACACGTTCGAAAGATTCTATAGTCATCATTGTAGATATTAGTATAGTATACGAGTATAGCTAACTCCTTCTTCTTTTCTGAGTTCTTCATTTGCAGTTGTAGTTTGCAGTTACATTCGAATCTTGTTTGCGGCATTTAACGACCTCTAAATGTTTCTCTAATTATGTTGACGTGTCAACTACAAAATTTTAGGAGTGAAATCACCAACGAGAAGTGCATCAGTATCGCCGCCTTCGACTCCATATGTTGACTTTGTGTTAATAATGACTTCTGGGCACACTTCTACTTCAACGACAGCAAACGACTAAAAGTAATCAAATGTTGGCGACGAGTCGACGTGATGTCCTTTTTAATGAGCAAACCAAAGTCACTCAGCCAGTCAGCCAGTCAGTCAGTTTGTCCTGACCAAAGTATAGGCACACATCAAGTATCCCTACAAAAAAAAATATTCCATAAATTTTTAATTATGCTTTAAGCATTTACAGCCCACATTTGTTACTTGATTCGCATCTGGTACCACCTAAAACGACGTTCAGTTTAGTGAGCCTTAGAAATGGGGCAATGAGAAGGATGTAACTTATACTTAGGAACTACTTCAGTGGCCAGGCATCGACGAAAGTTTCGCAGCTCTAATGTGCTATTTGGATAGACGCCAGAGAAAGTTTTTAGGTAAAATGCTTCCGCAGTGTTTTGAGTTTTATTTGCGATTTAGGACATTCTAAAAATGTTTTCGCTGTGCTTAGGACTTTCGGCATAATTACAACATAAAAAACTAAATTATTAATTACTTTAAGCTTATGCTGCTGAAGTTTATTCATATTTATGGCAACTTTTTACATACAATATTTGCCTCTCGATGGCTACCGTCCGTCAGGTATTTCCTAAGCATTGGATTATTGGCGCATGTAAATTTTATTTGCATTTTTAATTTTTAACATTCCATGTACCATGTAGGTTGAAAGCGAATATTTAGTTTGCACAAAGTAGATGTAAAGTAGATGTATACGTGTGGGTGGTCCATTTAAAAGTTTGTATTTATATTGTAGACTAGCAGGTACCCGCGGCTTTGCTCGATTTTTTTGTTTTTCTCTTTGGTGGCTAAATATAAATTGTTCAAAAAATTTGCGTTCAAATTTTGGAATTCCCCTAAACACGACTAACCATCATTCAAATACGCCCAGTTTCAAGTCTCTACATCTATTCAATCCAAATGGATGACTTTTTTTCAAAGGCTCTTATTATTCCTCGGGTGAAAATTTCCTAAAATCCCGCCTAAGTGCTCACCTGTAATAAAAAAAAAATGGCCAAAAAATCTATATTGGGTCCACATATGGGTCCCAGGTCCAAATTCGGAAATCCCTTAAAATGGTTTTTTACGTAATTGGTATGTATAAATCTATCAATCAATGTGAACAGTACAGATTTGTCGATGATCGGGTCACTATAGCATATAGCCTTTGTTCAAACTGATCACTCTTTTTTAAAAGAGAGAGATCAGTATGCATATAAAAATCCCAACACATACGAAAACTTTGGTTGTATCGAACTATTGTACCCACTCACCCCCTTTATGATATACGTTCTACGCTGCCATCATACATATACACTGCCCCGCAAAAGTTTTAGACTCACTTGAAAAAATCTTTTTATACCTTGTTCCCAAAGGATGATAGGGTATATTAAGTATGTGCGAATGAATGTAACATACAGAAGGAGGCTAGATAGATCCTATAAAGTACGAATATTCTTGATCAGCATTGGAAGATTAGTCGAACTAGCTATGCCTGTCAGTCCGTCCGTCTGTCTTTCTGTCTGCTGTACGAGAGAGATTATCTCGGAGACTATAAGAGATAGGGCCACAATATTTGAAACTTAGACTCTCCTAGATCGTCAAGTGTATACTTGGAAACAATTTTTCTCTAGACCCATTTTAATGAGTACCACCCATACAAATCTATCCCAAAATTTTGGGTTTTTGCATAAAAAACGACATTATTTTTTGTCCCAATAAAACATCCCAATGTGAGTAGGACCAACCAAATTTTAGGTATAGCCACCATACAATTATACCCCTTTTTAAGGTTATTGTATGAAAATTCAATACAATGAGGTATGGTAGTAAGATTGGGAATATCTTACAGTCGAGCATACTCGACTTCAGCGTTCTTTCTTGTTTTTTTTTTTAATTTTTTCAATTTTTCGGTTTATAAATATGTTTTTAAGTTTAAAGATAGAATAAATACAACTGGTTTACATGATAAAGAATTGTTAATTTCGTTTGACTTCCCAATACTTTTTCACGTATCCCAGTAGAACTGGTTATACGTACAAGCCCCAACCACTATTTGTTCGTACCCCTAGGCATTTTCGTCAAAGCGCAATTTTGAATGGTTACTATTCATTTATTTATGAAGATAAGTAAAACAAATATATACTTTTTAAAAGGTTACTTTACTGTCTTTCCTTTGATATCAAAAAGTTATTATGTATAAAGAAATATTATGGAAGCTTTGAATATGTAATAACACTTTACATATTTTGTTAAATTTTGATTGACAATTATTCTTAAAAAGTATTTCGCTTGAAATCTAAAGGTGATACGAAGTTGTGTGCTTTGAAAAAAATGTAGCCTACTTAATTTTTATTTATTATATATAACTAGCCGAAATGCCCAGCATTGCTTTCCCATCGCCCACACTTTCCCATCCTTAATACAAAGTAATTTTTTCCCTAAGATATTGTTTTTATACCTGTCACACATTGTGTTAATCAGGTATAATCAGTTTGTCGGAAAGTTTTTAACGCATTGAAGGAGGCATCGTATAAAGCATATATGTATATGCCTATCCTACACTGCCGATCATCCAAATAGACTCACAATGTTTTTTTCTTTTTATACCCGCCACACATAGTGTAGAGGGTATTATCATTTTGTCAGAAAGTTTGTAACGCATTAAAGGAGACATATTAGACCCTATAAAGTATATATATTCTTGATCAGCTCGACGAGACGAGTCGATCTAGCCATGTCCGTCTGTCCGTCTGTCTGTCTGTATGTATGCGTTTCATTCGCTCAGTTTTAAAGATATTGAAACTCGGAACTTAAGCTTTTCTCAGTAATAAGCAGTTCAAGTGTTAAAATCAAAGTGCCACACCCATTTTAAGGTATAGCCCCCATACAAACTTACCGTTTTTTTCGGTTTTTTTCTATGAAAATAGCTATTGTTTATGAATGTAGTCACTCCAAGTTGGGTAAAAATACTTCTAATGTCATCCAATGTCAAATCCAAGCTGCCACGCCCATTTTCAGCTATAGCCCCCATACAAATTTACCGCCCATTTTCGAATTTTTGTATAAAAATAGGTATTATTTATGAGAATATTCACTCAAATTTGAGTAAAAACAATTCTAATATCATACAATAACAAAACCAAGGTGCCACGCCCATTTTTAGCCATAGTCCCCAATACAAACTTATCGATTATTTTCGAACAAATGTATGAAAAAGTTATTATTTTCGAATATATATTTATAAATGTATTTAAGCCACTGATGATCACACACAAACTATTCAAAGATTCGTGTGACGGGTATTTAAGCTTCGGTTCCACCGAAGTTAACGTTTTTTCTTGTTTCTCTTTTGATTTTCTGCTGTATACTGTAAGCTATTACCTCAGTTGTTGTTGTTGTTTTATTTTTTTTTTTTTTTAGAGCAAAGCAAAAGACAATCTTTAGAGATAAGAGTTGAATGCAAAACATTTACAGTTATTATATATTCATATTCCCTGTCTATGTCGAAAAAATGTGCATTTTTGGCGATCATCAGAATAGACTCAGCAATTGTAATTTTAGTTTCTGATTAGCTGTGCAAGTTGAAAGCTGCAAATTGTCTTCTTTATCAAATTTTGAATAATCGAACACAAAATAGGTAGTGGAGCAGCACTAACTTTGGAAAAAGGAGGCAAGTTATTGGCGTACCTAGAAAGCAAACTTTCAACTAGAGAAATCGCAGAAAAAATTGTAGTCAGTCTGTTGTTTGTCATTTTCTAAAAAATCCACTTACGCCCTGCGAGGAGCGAAATATCCTTCGAGAAGCTTCAAACTCAAAGTGCTCTGCAGCCAAAATTCGATAAAATTTGGGTCTATATGCTAATGTAGCTACCATAGGACGAGTAATCCGCAAGGCAAAACATCTGAAGAGATTAAAGCTTAAGAAAAACCACCGCTTACGGAAATTTGTTAGCAAACACGCTTTGATTTGGATGGACCAAATGGATTCAACTTCTACTTTCATGACGTAAGAAAGGAAGAACACTATTTGACCCGTCAAAATAGTCGTGAGGGGGATAACAGTGTGGGGACTCATCTCATCTCATTATGGTAAAATCGATATTCAATTCATCTCATCTAAGATAAATGCAATTAAATACAAAGAGCTACTCCAAAATGCATTCCCTTATTTTTTCAACCTTTTCGGGCCATTATCGTGGACGTTTTAACAGGATAATGCCCCAATCCATACTGCTCGAGTAGTAAAAAGTGGATAAGTGACCAAAATGTGAACGTTATGGACTGGCCACCATACTTACCTGACCTTAACATTATAGAGAATTTGTGGAGATGACTTACGCGTAAAATCTATCAATCTGGTAGACAATTTGACAATGTTGAATCATTAAAATCTGCCATTAAAAACGCCTGGAGAAAAGTGTCCTTAGACTATATAAAGCCTCTCTACGATTCTAACCCTGATCGAAATTTTGAAGTACTTTCAAATAATTAACCTGAAAGCATTCTAAACAATATTTCTCAATAAATTTGTGAAATATATTAAGTTTAAGACCTTGAGTCTATTTGGTTGAGCGATAAAAAGTACACATTTTTTGAGCTTCACTCTCAAAAATTTCTCTACAAAAAATACCATTCAACATGGAACGCTCTTTTTTGTTATTTTTGCTTAAGAAATGAATAGTGAAAAAATATGTAATTCCAAATAATATTCTTAACACTTCTTAATAAAGTTCATTTTTAAAATAAAAAATTTGAGTCTATTTGGTTGATCGGCAGTGTATAAAGTATATTTATATTCTTGATCACATCGACGAGACGAATCCAATTTAGCCATCTTCGTTTGTTGTTAAAAAAGAGTCAAAAATTATTATTTCGTGTTTGAATTTTTATTTTGGACTTTTTGCAGGAGCTCAACTTTTCTCACAAAAATGTTTATGATTGTTGAAATGCGTCGATATTACGATAAGTCTTTTGAAGATTTTTGCGAAACAGATTTGCGCATAGCTTAGATGGTTGCGGCAAAACAACTTATTTTGGACAATCTTTAAGAAATTCATTGCAATTCAAGGGAACAGAGGCCAGGATTAAATTTTGAAAACAACCTATTTGCCGCTTTATCGTCGAAAATCAAATCAAGGGTATCAATGCAGAAATTTCAAAAAGCTCACACGTTGGAGTTAGATTTTCTACTATACAAACTTATTTTTACTTCTTATATACTAATATCTCTTCTAGCTTTTGAACTTGACTTATTCTAATTCAAAATACTACCCAAAATGAAAATGAAAAACTATAGAAAGTTGTTTTATTCCAGAAAAATTTTAGCTTAACGACTAAACTCCATTTCGCTCGAAATTCCTAACTATCTATCCGTTATGTACACTACTCCATTAAGTTACGTTATAGTATAACAGAATACAATTTGATTGTTCATACTGAAAATCTACTTTTAGTTTCATAGTTTAGTATTAGAAGAGCTTTTAATAAATTTTTAATAAGGCTTTTCGCCGGTAATTCAATTGCTTGTAATAAACAAAATACATAATAATAAATTTAATAATATTAAAAAGTTGAGAACTCCAAGAGATATGTTGCAAAGCAACAAAATGCCGTAATAAAAAGTCTATTAAAAAATTAATGATATCAAGTAGAGTCAGGAAGGTTAAAGTTCAAGCACATTTTTCTTAGATAATTCATTGTAATTAAGTAATAATCCTGCGAAAAATGTTACAACGTTATACAGAGACGGTCCACTTAAATGTGCACTCGTTATGTAGACAACCCAAAGGAAAATAGAAAGGAGGAAATATTTGCAAACTGAAATGTGCTGAACAAACTGACTCGCTTCCATATTTTGTATTTTTTATTATTAAAGGAATACTCTCTCTCTCGCTCTTTGTAATACTTTTAATTTTTTTTTTTTTTTGTATATAATTTTGTTGTGATTGTTAAATAAGGTTACGAGTTGCACAATTACAAAGAGAGGGCTTTGTTGGACCGCTGAAAAATTAAGAACAGTGAACAGTTAAAAAAAAAGAATGGGAAACCATGCAAACCAAATGAAATGGATACAAAATATGGAATGGAGTCGTATTTCATTCCTTTCACAACAATTTACAGAGGCGAACAACAAAAATAGTCGAAAAGAAACCTAAAAAGTGAACAGTGCAGTAAAAATACAACAAACAATCGAAAAGAAAATTTTTTTTGCAGAAAGGCATTCATGGGCATTCACTTGTTAAGAAGGAGGAGGGTCTGGTGAACATTCACGTTTTTCGCTCGTCGTGAATTTTGTGTAAAATTAAAATTTATGAACAGATAAAAATTGTTTGTGATGGTCATCGGTGGCACAAACTTTGCTCCAGATGAGAAGTTTATGCATTCAAACTAAACAAGCGAGTCTGAACGAATCGGAACGCCGCGTTAGCTTTCTCAGTTTGCTTGTTACATTTAAAGTGGACACTTGCCCAATAAACGCTGCCTTTTTACTACGAGAGCACTGCGAATGAAAATTGTAATTGTGAACAGTAAAAATAAGTAAATTGTAAAACTAGTGAAGTGGGCAAACTAAAAACAACAACACTCATTTCGAGTGTTAAGGAAGACCGTAATCTTTAATCCCAAAATGTCCTTGACTGTCTTAAACACCTCCCCATTGTCACTTCATTTTAATGAGAAGCATAAAGTTATCAACTTATCGCATCGATGTATTTTTTTAACATTTATTACATAATAACTTATTTTGAAATCTATAAAATATATAAATATAAAATCCTCTATATACGTTGAAACCGTTCAACCGATGAGCCCCAAACCGGTTACATTTGAAAGTAAACAATGCAAGTAAATTAAAATTCCTCTAAAACAATGCCTAATGCATATTAGGTTCATTTAAGAAGTCGATTTTCTAATTTTCGCATACAATCAAAAACTTTAAGGGTGGTTCAAATTAATTTTTTTATTTGAATTCTAAATAGCAGAACCACTTAAAAGTTTCCTTTTGTAATAAAAACAAGGAAAAACGTTAACTTCGGTGGAGTCGAAGCTCAAATACCCGCCACATCTTGGTATAGTTTATTTATGATCATCAGTGGCTTAGGTAAAATGTGGATAGGGGTTGTCTTGGAGTCAATAGTTCGATACAAACAAAGATTATACACAACAATGAGGTCAAGTTTTAACCTGAGTGCAGAAAAATAAACATTTTCGTAAAAAAAAAAAAAAATAGAAAATGGGTTGTGACAGACAGACGGTCATGGCTAGATACATTCGCCTCATCGAGCTTATCAAGAAAATATATACTTTATGGGATCTATGACGTCTCCTTCAATGTGTTACAAACTTTCAAACAAACTGAATATACCCTCCACACTATGTTTGGCGGGTATAATAAAGTTAGGCATTTTACTGTAGTTTTCAATAAAATTGGTATTCATTTTTTTTCATCTAAAATAATAAGTGCATCAAAATAAATAGTTTTTTTTATACTCGCCACACATAGTTTGAAGGCTATATTCAGTTTGTCTTAAAAATTGTAACGCATTCAAGGAAACGTCGTAGACCCCATAAAGTGTAAAAATTCTTGATCAGCTCGACGAGACAAATCGGTCTAGCCATGTCCGTCTGTATCTCCGTCTGTCCGTCCGTCTGTTTGTTTTTTTCGCAGTTTATTTGGGTAGTTTGAAATATATTAAGCTGAAATTCTCTCTAACGACTACATCAAGCATAAAAAGAAAGTGCTACGCCTAGCTCCCATATATACTTTTTTTTTGATTGTTTGTATGAAAATAACTTTTATTATACCCGCCACACATAGTGTGAAGGGTATATTCAGTTTGTCGGAAAGTTTGTAACGCATTGAAAGAGACATCGTAGACTCCATAAAGTATATATATTCTTGATCAGCTCGATGAGACGAATCGATTTAGCCATGTCCGTCTGTCTGTCCGTCTGTCTGTCCGTCTGTCTGTCCGTCTGTCTGTCTGTCTGTCTGTCCGTCTGTCTGTTTATTTCTTCGCAATTTTTTTGATGAAGATACATAGATATTACTCCGAAATTTGGAACTTAAGCTTTTCTCGGCAACGACTACATTGTATGTTAAGACCAAGTTGCCACGCCCATTTTTAGGTGTAGCCCCCATACAAACTTACCAAAAATTTTCGAATTTTTCTATTAAAACAGGTATTATTTATGCATGTATCCACACCAAATAGGGTAAAAACTGTTTTTATGTCATCCAAAGCCAAATCCAGGGTGCCACGCCCATTCCTAGGTATAGCCCCCATACAAATTTACCACACATTTTCGAATTTTTGTATGAAAATAGGTATTATTTATGAATATATTCACTCAAAATTGAATAAAAACACTTCTAACGACATCCGATATCAAAATCAAAGTACCACGCCCATTTTTAGGTGTAGCCCCCACACAAATTTACCGCCCACTTTTAAATTTTTAAATAAAAATTGGTATTATTTATAAATTTATTTAGTCCAAATTGGGTAAAAACATTTCTTTTATCATCCAATTCCAAAACCAAGATGCCACGCCCATTTTTATGTATAGCCCCCATACAAACTAACCGATTTTTTTTAACTTTTGTATGAAAAATCCATTTTTTCGTCTATATATTTATATGTATATAAGCCACTGATGATCACACAAAAACTATTCAAAGATTCGTGTGGCGGGTATTTATGCTTCGGTTCCACCGAAGTTAACGTTTTTCCTTGTTTTAAACTGTAAACGCTTAATTTTAGCCATCTTTGATATGAAGTAATAAATGAACTTATTTTTTTTTTTGTGTACCGAATTATTGAATCGCTTTTAATATTTTAAAAATTCCTTCATTCAAATTTTTGTACTTCTAATTGTAACTTTATAAATCTTGTACAATTTGAGTAAGGACAGACACATTTTAAGGTTACCAATGATTTCTTTTTTTTTTTTTTAAATATTTTACAGTAATTGCGCAAATTGCTCTACTTAAACGAAAAGATTTGTGCAACTTAATTTATTTTAATCCTAAAGAACAAGAAAACCTTTAAAATCTTTTTTCACCATCTTCAAATACATACTCATCGTTCTTCAAGATTCCTTCTTTCGAGCCAAGTCCTTTATAGCGAATATTAATTACTTTACAAGTAAAATCTCTCTCTTTTCTCACTGTCTTGTTTGCTTATTTTTTTTTTTACATATCATCTTTTACCTTTTCAATAAACGCAGCCATTTTGCTGTTTTACCTTCAACACCATCCAACCACCCGCATCACGAAGTTTCCGTTGTTACATGGCGCTATACAAATGAATAATGGGAATATGGATATTATCGCGAGATAAAAAAATACAATTAAACAAATGAAATACAGCAGTCAAGGAGGAAGTGATAATTAAAGTGCGGCCGTAATACTAAAAAATATTGTTTTTTAATAACCGAGATAAACAAACAAACAAATACACACATGAAGCTGAATGACATTATCTTTTGTTGCAGTGGAATCCTGGAATATAGTAAAACGAAATCGAATGAAAGTCATAAGATTGGAATCCTCGTCGTAGTGAGATGACTCACTGCAATGCTGTGTCGCAGTTTCGTGAATATTCTGCCATCGATTTAATCGATTTTCATTGCCATCGGAAAAATGCATAAAAATTATAAATATTGTATTTTTTTTTCATTTTGTATTGCGCTACATTTTAAGTCATGAATCGACAAACAATACCACCTTTTATCCTTTTACTTTAGTCATTATCCGTGGAACAAGTTTTCACTGTAGCACCACCTTGCAACGAATGGGAATGAGCCGTAAAAAGTAAAAATGGCGCAGTCAATGTACCGGAACTTTAAATCCTGCGAAACAACGATAAACTTGCCGTTTACTGCACATGCAAAATGTTTTATTCGAAAGGATAATTATTGTAAGCAAGAATTTAACGATGACTGAAACGGTCTAAGCTTACTTAAAGTTTATTTCAAAATTTACAACACTTCGAACTTCGAAGTATTGAAAATTTGTTTGTGCGCTTAAAACTTTGTTAATCTGTTTTGTAATCTAAACACATTCGAGCATGCATCTACGTTTTCCGTGTGAATATTTTACAATAAGCAACAAAAGACCAGAATAGTTGACACTTTTGAAGTAGTAAAGTGTTGCTTTAAAAAGTGGTAAGGACTTAAACAATGAACGAGAGCATGATAAAACATGGAAAAACGATACGATTATCATTGGTTTAGGTAAAATTTGGAGAAGGGATGGCCTGGAGTCAATAGTACGATACAACCAAAGTTTAGATACAATAATAAAGACAAATTTTAACCTCAATACAGAATAAAAAAAAAAAACATTTAAAAAAAATTAGAAAATGGGTGGTGACTTTCATGGGGGCTATATTTTATAGTGGGCTGATCCGTAAAAAAAACAGTAGAGTAGAGATAGGATAATAAAAGATGTATTTTTGCCCAATTTAAAGTGAATACATTCAAAAATAATAACTATTTGCACAGAAAAATTACAAACTGGGCAAAAATTTCGTATGGGTCCCACACCTAAAAATGGATGTGGCACTTAAGTTTTGACATTGGATGACATTAGAAGTATTTTTACCGAATTTGGAGTGAATACATTCATAAATAGCAAACTATTTTCATACAAAAAATCCAAAATGGGTAATAAGTTTGTATGAAGGCTACACCTAAAAATGGGCGTGGCACCTTGACTTTGAAATTAGTATGATATAAGACGTGATTTTACCCGATTTGGAGTGAATATATTCTTAAATAAAAACTATTTTTATACAAAATCTCGAAAAAAACTGGTTAGTTTATAAAGGGGCTATACCTAAAAATGGGCGTGGCATTTTTTATTTTCATACTTGATTTAGTCGTTGGAGAGAAAAGCTTTAAATTCCAAATTTCAGCTTTATATCTTTTAAACTGACCGAATGAATTGCGAAGAAACAAGCAGACAGACAAACAGACGGATGGACAGACGGACATGGCTAGATCGATTCGTTTCGTCGAGCTGATCAAGAATATATATACTTTGTGGGGTTTACGACATTTCCTTCAATGCGTTATAAGCTTTCAGACAAACTGAATATACCCTCCACACTATGTAAGGCGGGTGTAAAAAAATTAACTTTGGTGGAACCAAAGCTGAAATACCCGCCATTTATGTGTGACAATTATTTACCAAAATATATCGGAACTATAGCTAAAAATGGGCGTGGTACCTTGGATTTAGCATTCAAAGTAATCGTCCACGATGTCTCCTTTAATGCGTTACAAACTTTCAGACGGTTTGAATGTACCGTGTGTTGTTGTTTTCGCGTTTTTTTGATTCCCATTCTGATGGAAGTTTTTCTACATATTACGAATTTGTAAGTAATGCTCCCAAAGGCCAAAATTGAAGATTTAAGCTTTCATTTACTTTGCGTTATGTTTTTACAGTGATGTGAAAAGTGCCAACAAAGAATATTGTCATTATTGGTGTGCAACTCACTGTTTGGTGAGCATTTTGGTATGGTGACATCACCGGGACTTACTTTTACAAAAATGTTGAGTTTACCGTGAATGGCGAACGTTATCGTGCAATGTTGAGCGACTTTTTCTTTCCAAAAATTAATGAAATTGATAGTGACTTTCCCTTGCAACAAAATGGTTGAATATGTTCACAACCGGTATACTTCCTATTAATATTATTTATACGTATCGTAGAACAAAAACAACAAAGTGAGTAAGGAAACACAAAGTTAGCGAGAGCAATCATTAAGATATCAGTTATTGGTGATTTTCTGTATCGCTCTTCGCAAACAGTGAAACCGTTCATTTATCAGTGATTGGTGATTTTATCATTCTTCGTGAATCATTCATATTCGCTTGAACACCGATCCTGTACAAGTTCGTTGGTACATTTATCAGACACTTGATTCGTCAAACCGTGCAATTCGCTGAAAGCGCGGAGTGTGAAGGGTATTATCAGTTTGTCGGAAAGTTTGTAACGCATTAAAGGACGCATCGGAGACCCCATAAAGTATATACGTATATTCTTGATCAGCTCGATGAGACGAATTGATCTAGCAATGTCCGTCCGTCTGTCTGTCTGAAACTCGAAACTTAAGCTTTTCTCAGTCCAACGTTGTTTTGTATGTTAAATTCAGACTGACACGCCCACTTTGAGGTACAGCTCCCATACAAATTTACTGCCCATTTTCTAATTTTTATAAGAAAATAGATATTATTTATTCATGTATTCACTCCACATTGGGTAAAAACTCTTCTTATGTCATCCAAAGTCGAAACCAAAGTGCCACGCCCACAAACTTACCGCCCATTTACGAATTTTTGTATGAAAATAGGTATTATTTATGAATGTTTTCCTTCCAAATTGGGTAAAAATAACATCTTCTGTACACATTAGCGATATGGTATGGATCGGGCCATTATAACGTATAGCCCTATACAAACTTACCTCTCATTACCCAACTCGGAAGTTCTATGTAATCCACTGATGAAAACACATAAACTCTTTAAAGATTCGTGTGACGGGTATTTAAGCTTCGGTTCCACCGAAGATAATGCTTTTTTTAAAACCTGTTACACATAGTGTAAACAGGTATATTCAGTTTGTCGGAAAGTTTGTAACTCATTAAAGGAGACATCGTAGACCCTATAAAGTATATATATTCGTGATCACCTCGACGAGACGAATCGATTTAGCCATGTCCGTCTGTCTGTCTTTCTGTTTGTTGCTGCTCGATTTATTCGCTCAGTTTTAAAGATATTGGGCTGAAATTTTAAACTTAAGCTTTTCTAGGTCTTGGGTACTTTCTATGATAGAATCAATGTGCCACACCCACTTTTAGGTATAGCTCCCATACAAAAGTACAACATTTTGTCAAGTTCTTATAAGAAAAAAAATGTATTTATAAATCGAATGGCTTCAAATATGGTTCAAATGCTTATTATACCATGCCAAATCTTCAGTTTAAAATTGATCCAAATTGGACCGCGAACTTCTAAATTTTTAAGAATATTTTTTATTTGTTTACTATTTTAAGATAAAATTTAATACAAATGCTGTACACGAAGATCTATGCATTTCAAATGATGTGTAACAGAGGTATATACATAATCTTCGGTCCCAACCGAAGTTAATTTTTTCTTGTTTTTTGTCGAACTATATAATTGTAATTTAACTCTATAGCATAGCTAAAAATACAATTTAATATGCATAAAAATCAATTTAAAACGGTTTTAAATGTATTCCCTATAAAAGCAATAAGTATCTATCTAAATTTTAAACATTTCAAAATGTTCATCAAACTAAGCTCTGTATTTTTGTTCTTATTATTTTCTCAAGCAGCTTTGAGTGAAAGGTGTAAGGATTTATATAAAATTTTTGAAATTATTTTATTATTTCTTTATTTATTTACTTTTATTATTAATTTTAGCAAATAAAGAGAGGTGTTTGGGTCCCCATATACTTCGTTTAGTCGGCTGCCCTCGTGATGGTCTTTACCATTTTTTTGATCCAAAAGCTAAAGAATGCAAATCAAGGCTAGAGTGTTTGCATAATGTTATGGATAATTTCGAATCCAAAGAAGATTGCGAAACAAGATGCAAGCCATATATGTGAAGTGAATTTATACATTGTATCCATTTATAAGTGGATTACAATCTTAAAACATTTCTTTGAATGCAATAAAAAATTATAGTTCGCAAATACATAACTTAATATTTTATTAAAGTCCAGAATCAAGACAAATAACCCCTAAATCTCATAGCCGAAGAGTTGGCAACGAATACAGCTAAAGGGAGAAACTCAACATGCGCCGCCAGTTAAAAATTACTGTAAATCCAACCAAACATTTTATTAGAAACACGATGGTGTAGGGTATATCCTACCACATTGTAAAAACTGGACATGGAGATGAATTAAAGAATCCGCATCAATCCCAATCTCTGTTGCATTTTTCAGACAAAAATAATTACAATCCATGAAGCCATACACTATCTAGAGAACCACTCTGTTAGTACGCTACAAGTATATGTATACTCCCATATAGTCTAGCCGCCCTCAAAGCACTTAACGAGATGGTTAAGTTATGGGACATTTGGCTCACATGGGTTCCGGGACACCAAGAGATTTTAGATAATTGCGAAGCTGAAAAATTGGAAACAGAAGACAAAAATATTGCCATACCCAAGGCCACACTTAAGCAGAGTTTAGATAGATCAAGTAAGCGCAATATCTCAAAACTTTTATGGCCAGAATATAATGCTAAAGGAATTAGCCAACTTTTGCGTCACAGCAGACGCACTCTATCCGTATTGGTGGAAGCTCTCACATATTACGTTACGTGGGGCTAGTATCATCTAATAACTTTAGCAGAAGCTAATAACGACGAGCATGAGGAGGCTGTAGAGCACTTTCTCTGTCACTGGTCCGTTGGTAGACAGTTTTTTAATAGTCACGCATTACACTAGTTACTTTTATGAGAAATATAGAGTAGGGAATCATATGACAGCGCCAATATTCGCATTGGTCATAACAACTAAGTCTACCTAACCAATGAAAAATAATGGAATTTAATACAGATTTTTTATAAATACTCCTGAAGTTTTGAGCAAACATGTAGATTTGGCTGAACAAATTAAAACTCTAGTTTTATTCCATTGTTATTATTATTTTTTTTTTCTTTAGTTATTTTTTATTTCAATCAATAGCATAACGAATCATACAATCTATGTAATTTACATTGACATCAATTTTGAACGCTTTACTCCTTTTAAAAGCAATAAGTTTCAATCTAAATTTTAAACGTTTCAAAATGTTCATCAAACTAAGTTCATTTTTCTTATTCTTGTTATTTTCTCAAGTCAATCCTAAAAGTGGTAACCAGAGTTGTTTGGTGGTTTGTTTTTTGATTTAGTTAATAAAAACTTGAAGTTCGCAAATAAAATAATGTTTCTACGGAAAGAAGTAAGATTTTAATGTTTTGAAAAGGGATACATATACATGGGATGACAGTCAAATACTAAAGTCCTACTGGTAAGTTCTTCAATTTAAAGTGAACTATATATTTATATTGACTTTCTTCCGTCTGTCCTTACACAATATAAAGCCAGTAAGAGATATTTAAAGAAGTACAAATTTCAAAACAAAACTAAAATCAATGTTGGGCCTCATAGACAATACAGGTGGATACTCTGCATAAACAATTTCTATGTTTAAAAAGTGGTTTATAGACAAATGTCGTAAAGGCATGCAAACGTCACTGCTAAAAGCACTGCCTTTTGCATGTATTTTTTTGAACATTCCTTTTAACGAAGTTTTACGAAGTTAAATTACAACAAACTCAACATGTTTTCTAGAAAATATTACTGCCTGCGAACTGCAGATCTATACAGTATTTTTAGGTGCCACGCCCATTTCTGGGTATAGCCCCCATACAAACTTACCATTTTTATTCGTTTTTATACCCGCCACACATAGTGTGAAGGGTATATTCAGTTTGTCTGAAAGTTTGTAACGCATTGAAGGAGACGTCGTAGACCCCATAAAGTATATATATTCTTGATCAGCTCGACGAGACAAATCGATCTAGCCATGTCCGTCTGTCTGTCCGTCTGTCTGTCCGTCTGTCTGTCCGTCTGTATATTTCTAAGCATCTTTTTCGTTGAAGATGTAAAGATATTGCTGAAATTTGGAACTTAAGCTTTTCTCGGCAACGACTATTATGAGTTCGAGAATTAGAGTGCCACGCCCATGTTTAATTATTTATGAATGTATTCGCTCCCAATTGTGTAAAAACATTTCTTTTGTCATCCAGTATCAAACCAAAATGCCACGCCCTCTTTAGGCATAGCCCCCATATATACTGTCCGTTTTTTTCAGATTTTTTGTATGAAAATAGTAATTATTTATGCATACATTCACTCCAATTTGGCTAAAAACACTTCTAATGTCATCCAATGTCAAATCAGATGTGCCACGCCCTTTTTTTGGTAAAGCCCCCATACAAACTTTCCGTCTCTTTTCGAATTTTTGTATCAAAATGGTTATTATTTATTCATGAATTTACTCCATATTGGGTAAAAACTCTTCCAATATCATGGTGCCACGCCCATTTTTAGGTGTTTCTTCCATATAAACTTACCGCCCATTTCCAGATATTTTCGAGAAATATGTTGTTATACATATCTGTATTTTTAGCTCAAAATTTGAAATTAATATTGTGTGTAAACTTTGGTGACCACTGATGATTACACATAAACTCTTTCGTGTGACGGTATTTAAGCTTCGGTTCTACCGAAGTTAACGTTTTTCTTGTTTTGTATTATAGTAGTTATTCATTATGAATATATTTACTTCAAATTGGCTAGAAACACTTTATATGTCATCCAATTTCAATATCAAGATGCCACGCCCATTTCTAGGTATACTCCCCATACAAATATCCCGCCAATTTACGTGGTTTTGTATGAAAATAGTTCTTAAATATATTTACTCCAAAATGGATAAAATCATTCCTACTGTCATCTTATGAATATGCTACCGATATAACTATAACATACTGACCCCGTACCAACTCACCTTACATTTTTTTTTTCAACAAAACAATTGTTTTATATATATTTTTAACTTAAAATTTTACAAGTATTCCTCTTATTTGATCCCAAAATGAACTGTCCCCACCCCAACCCTTTGCGTAATATAATCAACGTCACCTATGATCGTACATAAACTATGTAATTAAATCGGTGCTACCGAAGTTAAAGTTTGTTTTTTTTATCAAAATTTAGATTTCGGGGTTTTATAAGCAATCCTCAGAATGTTATATAATATATAGTATTTCGTAGCTGTCTTCACTTTATGCTTCTTTTGTTTTAAACAGACATCAACGTTGCATTCAGAACGAGTTCAATCAACTTTTTGCTCTTTACAAAATAATCGCATCCTTAATTACCATTACCAACAAATTTTTGGTTGACAATCACATCTCGGCTCAATTTGGACTTGATTCTGTGAAGAAAAGTCAATGAGTATGAGGGTTCTTAAGTCACGAAATTATTCGTACAAAAGATCAGGACCCATTTTGTAAAATAAACGAAAAAGAATATGCAACAAACTAAGGAAATATCATCCAAGCTCTGAACAGTGATGAACTTCATGACTTTGCTCATTCAAACATCTTAAAACTAATTTCTGGCATCGAGATCTGCAAGATAATAGATTATATGACGACGGTTTTCGGTTTGGCAGACGCTTTTCGTTCCTTCTCCCCAATCAGTTAGATTGGACGAGTGGGAACCTTGGTTTCGAACCATCAACCATTAAATGGATCACTGATGGTTCGCTCTCCGAAACGGGTACTGGTGCTGGCATTTATGGTCCCAACACCAGGCTCTCTGTTGTAATGCGTGCTTGGCCCACGGTCTTTCAATCTGCGATCTTTGCCATCGAAGTCTGCGCCCGCCACCTTTTGACTTATAGTCCTTGGGGGCTAATATCACAATCTTCTCCGATAGTCAAGCTGCTGTTAAAGAAGTTACTTCATGGACCTTCTATTCCAAGTTAGTTCTTCAGTGCTATGATGCACTTCAACTCCTTTCTCAGGGTCGTAATATCACTATCTGCTGGGTCCCTGGATACAGGGGTATTGACGGCAACGAAGCCGCTGAAGAACTCGCCAGATGTGGCTCCTCCTTGCCCTTTATTGACCCGGAGATTTTCTGCGGGCTCAGCTGGGCCGCAGCCTTACGCATAATCGATAGGTTCTCCGCAAAATCACTTCGACAATTCTGGGTTCGATACCCTGGCCTACGGCAGGCTAAACAATTAGCTCGCCCTATCTGCCCTAAAAACATTTTATATCTCAGTCGCCATGACTTCATGTTGCTCACTGGCTACCTCGCCGGTCATATCAGATTGAGATATCATCTTAACAAAATTGTCTGTCCCCAGAGTCAAAGTGAAGACTCTGCTTAAAAGACAATGAAACTAGTAAACACATTATATATGAATGTCCAGCTTTGACCCGCTTCAGGTTCACTCTGCTTTAATCGCTGTTTCATTACTACCGATCAAATCAGGGTCGCCCCGACTAGGGATACTCTTCTGCTTATTAAAGAGGCGGAGAGGATTCTCTGTCTATTAACCTAACCATTTCGAAATGACCGGCTTGGGTACAATAGACTCCCTAGAGGCGCAGTACACGTTTAATCTCCATTTACAGGAGAGCCTACCATGTTCCCACTATACTCTGTGCTATCGATGTGAACGTAGGAAACTTTCGCTCTGACTACTTGCTTGGCTCGTGGCTTCGGCCCAGGCACAACGTCAGGCTTTTATGGTTATGGTTATACTGTACTACTTACTTATTTCTAAAAGTTCCTGGTCATTACTTTTCCTTTTGATTAAGATGAAATAAACAGTTTTACAATTGGAAGGTCTTAGAGAATTAAGAAAAAAATATGATACATATATGACAATTAGTACCAAAGTTTTTATTTATTTAAATTCTCCTCTTTATATGTTACCGCAACTTTTATACATAAATTTCGACGAATTTGTCAATTTTTATGTAATTCCAAGAACTAAATCAAATTTTTGCACAAAATGGTCACCTCATACGTCTTGTTACCTCCAACAAGTGGGTCTTAGCTGTTATTTTTAGCAAATATTTTTGTTCTAAAGATACAATGTTATCACAGAAAAGATAAATGTTTTTAAATTGTTCATTAAGTGTTTCACAAAATTTTTATGTCTTCGACGACAGAAAATGTTTTAATGAACAAAGTCATTTAACTAAAAGCACAAAAGCGTTTCACACATTAAAAAAACAATATCAAGGAAGTAATAAGGAACAAAAAACAAAACAAAAAAAAACAAAACAAAAAGGCGTGAGTGACAAACTCAAGCGTATTTGTATTTACCGACAAAGACATTCCACGTCAGGAGCGGGAGCAAATGTCGTAAAACAAATGTAAAGTGAAATTGCTTTTGCCACACTTAAGCGTGTGTAAATCATACAGAATGCCACCTCGGTTCGACACGACACTCAGGACTCAGGACTCAGAACTCAACTCAAAACTTGACTCCGACCACTCGGTGCGTAATTCCTTTTTAAGCATACAAAGCTCTATGCTACCGGAATGACTTTGTAGCGATACATTAAAAAAAAAAAAACAAATTTCGGTGACGTCGCCATTTTTGCAGCGGAAGCAAGAACGGAAGCGGATGTGAAAAGTGCAGTCGTAAATACGCCTTTTATGTAAATCATTAATAATTGTCCCAGCACAAAAGAAATTTTAACACATTTAGAGAAGCCGAGGACAGAGAACAGAGCTGTGCAGTAAGAGAATTTCTAAATTGTTCACTTTAAATTCTTTCTGTTTTTCTTTAAGGCTCTAATCCATACGACTGTCACAGTGCGTAATTATGATAAATTTAAATGAAAAATGCTTGAAAAATCTTCTAAATACTTTACAATGGCAATGCATTTTTTATAAAGCAAAAAAAAAAAAGAAAAATATGCTTAAATAAATTTTACTTCTTTTTTTATTTTGTAAAAAATAAAATTTATATATTTCTTTTTTTTTTAAACCGACACTCGATACTGATTCCATGTTTTCACTGAAAATATTTCGAAATATTTTTATATTTTATATTTACGATATACATTTTCAATACGCATGAGAACGAACTATTTTATTTTTGCGTTTATGCTTCAGTTAATATTTTTCAATTACAGACGCCACCACTTTGGTGTCGAGTACACCGATTTGATTCCGACCACTTCAACTACCATTCAAACCACAGCAAACTTCAAATTAAAGATATCATGTTTTGGGTAGAATATTAATAAATCGTTTTTATACCCATTGCATACAGGGTGAAGAGGATGTTATGGTTTGGTCAAACAGTTTGCAACGCTTTGATACAAAAATAGTGCCAAGTGCGTCTGTATGCATCTTTTTCTTGGTTCGTTTTAAATATAATCTCTCTGCACAAATTAAAAGTTTCTCGTGACAAATAGATAGAGGTGGCTGAGGGAAAAACCCATATTCCCACACAATTAGCATATAACTGCCGTTTTGCTACCACTAGAACATCTCGAAATATGCCTTAAGTACGTGATAAACTCTGGAGGATCAAAGCCAACCAGTACAGTTAAGGTAGAACCGTAGTTTAGAGGGACATAAGAGATAGAAAGAGAGATCGCTCAGCGATTACAACTGCCAACGTCCAAAGTGTCTTAGTCTACTCGATCTAAGTGCAGGACACACACAGAGGAAGAGTTCTAACGTTTCTGGAGAATCCTCTTCTTTACATCTTCTGCATGTGCTGTTGTAAGGGATACCTAATCTGGCTGCGTGTTCCCCAATGGACCAAGTGCCCTGTGATGGCGGCTGTTAGTCTAGCAAGATCTTTGCGGAAGTTCGACAATAGAGTTCTGGTACGTTTGAGCTCAATAGTGGGCCAAATAAACTTAGCTTTCCTGCAGCTATTCATATTTTGCCATTTATGATTGCCCAAAGAGGTGAAGTGATTCCTAATGAGGGCGACCAAGCACTCATTGGGATCTGAACCGCAACCGGCTATGATTCACCCGATGAACCCCGTCTAACCAGTGTCTGCTTACCGTTACACCAGGCTCGCTTGCTCGTTTCAAAATATCACTATGACCAGCGACCCATGAGTTTTTTTAATAGGTATTTACATTCCCTTACTAGCTTAGATTTGGTGATACCCATTACCAGATACCCAATATGATGGCAGCTTGGCTCTCGATAAAAATGAAAACCGATCTGTTCCGAATCTACAGTTGTACCAACAGCTTGCAAAAATGCAATGACAGAGGCAGACGAAAGAACTGTTCCACTGCCTGGTCCTCCGAGAACTCTGAACCCAGACCCCACACCGCAATCCATCTTGGACCCATCGGTGTAGAGCGCGGCAGGACCAGGTTCACCCCCAGCAGCCCACCACCCTACCAGTCTTGCCGTGAAGGTATCGTGGTTAAAGGATTTATAGAAATCCGAAGTTTCGGACAAGAAATCAGTAGGGCACTGTGACCATAGTTTAGTGAGGACCACAAGCCTTGTCCTTTTAGTCGAAGAGCGCATATCGGGGCCATCTCAAAATAGTAATACTATTCTTGACGAATATTACCAACCAATACAATATTTTTTAAAACTGATTAGGGTATGATCCGTATGCGGAAATATTTTTTTAATGTTCATGTAAGGGAGTATTGCAGCTTTGGTTGTAACAAAAAATTATCATTTTCCGTTGTATTTTTTTTTTTTCTGTTAGCTCGTTTGCTGTTTGAAATGAAATACAAACTTTAAATTGAATTTGTGCGGTTTGTCATTGTTTCCAGCTGTCTGCCTCTCCAATATCCCTGGTTCTTATTGACCAGCCGCCATAGTTTCAAATGTCGCCATGCATGACTGCAATTGTCACTCCGCTTACTTCCGCTCCCATCACTTACTGCATTTGTGTTCGTTGGTGCGTGTATCTACACATAAGCTTACATGTGTTTGCCCACTAAATTTTTGTTTGTGTGTGTGTGTGTTTGTGTACATTTTGGTTTGTAGTATCTCTGTTTATATTTTTTGAATTCCCTTCCTTGCTTTTTATATATTTCGCACTCTTGTGCTTCAATTCAATTTGCTGCCCTTGATGTTGTTTTTGTTGAACTGTGTCACAGCAAATTTTACAAAATTTACAAAATTTACAAAATTCTGTGGGCGTTCCATTTTCCATGGTAACATTTCGGTTTTAACTAAAGTGGACAATTGTTCAAATTGAAATAAAGCAATATCTTTAAATTTGCTAAAAATACACAATAAATATTTGTTCAATCGATTTTCAAATATATTTTAAGCTTACCTAATAAAGAACGACAGCTTTGGTTGCTTTAACATTTTTCTAGCTGAACTTTATAAACGAAAACTTTGGTAAAACCAAAACTTGAATACATATCACAAGATTTTTATATACTATAGTCTTATAGTAAATATAAATTAAGATTTAGCAGGAAAGAGCTAGGAAAGACAACATACAATTGATAAAGAGATTAAATGTTTGATCATTTTTGAGTCGTTGACTTATCCGCTAATAAGGACCATCTAAAAAATTTTTCACCGCTTGGTAGGTTTTTACAATATTTTCTGGTAAATATTTGATTATAAAACAGTTTTTTTTTGGTAATCTTTTCATTTCTTTTAAATCGTTGATACTTGTACGTGATTATTTGGTCATTTAAAATGCCCAACAATCAAGATATCAACTTTGACAGAAATAGTTCAACTTTTTTTTCTTTTGGCTCGTAAAAAAGCTATTTTCCTGAGTTTTGTTAAATGTCAAGATAGGAATGTTTATTTGTCAAAATTTTTCATTGGCTGCGGCGGTTCTTATATTGGGGAGACTAACTTTTCAGATGTTCAAAAAGCCATTAGCTTCATCGATCCATTTTTTGGCAGAACACTTAGGGAAGATCTTGTCAGACGCCGATTAAGGTATATATATGTATTATAGGTAATGGTGATTTTTTAGAGCTGAGAACTTTAAAAAAAAAACGCATACTGTTTGTCCATCTATATGGTTCTTTTATTTGAAACGTTAAGATTAAAGACATTTACTTTTGAGAAATTTCATTTAAATGTTGACCGCGGCGCCCCTAGTTTCGGAAATGAAAGTCCAATTTTGGGCAACTTTTTTCGAGCATTTCGGCCGGAACAGCCCGAATTTCTTCGGAAATGTTGTCTTCCAAAGCTGGAATAGTTGCTGGCTTATTTCTGTAGACTTTAGACTTGACGTAGCCCCACAAAAATAGTCTAAAGGCGTCAAATCGCATGATCTTGGTGGCCAACTTTGGTCCATTTCTTGACATGAATTGTTCTCTGAAGTTTTCCCTCAAAATGGCCATAGAATCGCGACCTGTGTGGTATAGCGCCATCTTGTTGAAACCACATGTCAACAAGTTCAGTTCTTCCATTTTTGGCAACAAAAGTTTGTTAGCATCGAACGATAGCGATCGCCATTCACCGTAACGTTGCGTCCAACAGCATCTTTGAAAAATACGGTCCAATGATTCCACCAGGGTACAAACCACACCAAACAGTGAATTTTTCGGGATGCATGGGCAGTTCTTGAACGGCTTCTGGTTGCTCTTCACTCCAAATGCGGCAATTTTGCTTATTTACGAAGCCATTCAACCAGAAATGAGCCCCATTCGCTGAACAAAATTTGTCGACAAAAAACGGATTTTCGATTTCGAACCGAACACTGATTTTGGTAATAAAATTCAATGATTTGTAAGCGTTGCTCGTTAGTAAGTCTATTCATGATGAAATGTCAAAGTATACTGAGCATCTTTCTTTGACACCTTGTCTGAATCCCGCGTGATCTGTCAAATACTAATGCATGAAAATCCAACCTCAAAAAATCACCGTTACTTCATGGAGTCTACGACACCACTTTTAATGTGTTACAAACTCTTTACCAAATGATAGTAACCATTTACATTGTGTATGATAGGTATAGAAAATCGGTTCATACTTGACTGAGTTATTACCACATAAAAGAAACAAGAAAGAACGCTGAAGGTGAGGTTTTCGACTGCAAGATACCCTGTACCCAATCTATATTTACCTTAAGTAAAGAAAGGTTCTATTTGGACTACCATACCTAATTGAATTGGATTTTATAAAGAAAACTTAAAAATCGGGTATATCTTGAATGGGGTTATACCTAAAATTTGGTCGCGCCTAATTAAG
>JAEIFJ010001934.1:0-16537 GCA_018903435.1 Leucophenga varia | reverse complement strand
GACTATAACAGATGGGGCCACCATGAATAGACTGACTTAGACTCCTGAGCCGTCAAGTGTTCACTTGCGAACGGTTTTTCTCTAGACCCATTTTAAGGGGTACCCTCCATACAAATGTTCCAAAATTAGGTTTTTGCATAAAAACGTCATTGTTTTTTATTCTAGGAAGTTCAAACTAAGTATTAATTATGTCTATGATAGTCCCAAGAAAATATCCCAATATGTTTAGGACCAACAAAATTTTAGGTAGAGCCCCCATATAAATTTACCCAATTTTTTCAAGTTTTTGTTTGAAAATTCAATATAATTAGGTATATACAAAGATAGGACTTAATTTAAGGTACATAAAGATTGGGTACAGGGTGATCTTGCTAAGTCGAGCATACTAAATTTAAACGTTCAAAATAATTCATTGATTTTCTATCAAATAAATGGAATTGAACATCAACAATTTTCCAAAAAAGCATGTTATAAAAAAGTATTCAACTGGCATTCACAAGTAGCATATCGTTGCACAGGTCAGTTCTGTTTTGAGCTATCCATTCTCTGGATATATAGTAAAAACTAAAAAAGTTCCAAAAACACGTTTTTTTGAGGCAATCTCGAGAACGATTTTTAAAAAAATTATTCATTTTAGGAATCTACTCTCCAAAATACGTGGAATAGATTCATTAGAACCCTGAACCTTCGACAAAGTCCAAATTTGAAAACTATGTAGTGTCTTATCGCAATAGCAAACTTTATTGTAATAGATTATTATTCAAAAAGTTTATAAATTGGAGGATTTTGAAATTTGGAAATAATATAAATTAAATGGAAAAAATATACATAAAATTTATTGATCAAACCCATATTGAGATATTTCATTGAGACAATCATATGCATAATCGTTACTTAAATTTCGAGATTACATAAAACACAAATACATAATCATGAATTATTTTGGGTCTGGGTGAGTGGTGGTAACCCTTAAAATGGGGTCGTTTGTAAGAGACCAATTTACGACCTAGGACTTTGTATGATGGTTTTCAACATAATCAGTTGTATGTGGCAGGCATTCAGACAGACAGACAAGGAGATAGATAGAAAAACAGGAGACATAGCTTTATTTAAAGTTCTATACTCCATCAGTTCCATCATATACTGGAGCTTTTTGTCTTTTTATTTGCTTAAACTGCAGTTGCACTTTTTAGCAAAGTGTTTTAAGTGTCTCTTAAAAGAAATTCCAGGTGCCTATATAAACAATCCTCAGTTTATCTGTGACAAACTAACAAAGGTAATTTTTATAATAGCCAACTTTCTTGTTTCATTAAATAAAAATCTCTACATTTAAAATGTGTACCTTAAAAACTTGTCGTAAGTTTAAATAAAAACATTGCAAAGTGTGCTGACAGTATTGCGTATTTTTTTTTTTTTTTATTAAACTTTTTGCTCCACATAAAGAAATTTCACAAATTTCTAGATACTCTAAAGCAAGAACTATTTTATGAAAGGCTAAGAAACCATTTTACTTTTATTATTTTTTATATAAATACTCTCTTTTTTTATTTCAACTTTCAGTGTGCACAATGGTTTTGCAAATTAAAAACATGAAAAAAGAAGAAAACAAAAAATGAACAAAAAAAAGATATATAAAAATGAAACTACAAGTATCTTTGGTATGTATGTGTATGTATTTTTATGAAAGGCGTAAAAAAGGATACGTGAGAAGAGCAATTTGCTGCAAGGATAACACTGACACCGCAACAATGCGAAAAGCGGTGGCCACAAAAAGTTGTCAAACGTCAGCAAAGTGTCACACAAAAACGACAACAACAACAAAAACAACAATTGTTACAATATAAAGTACTACAACTACAACAACAACCACAAAAGTAACAAAGGAAAAAAAAAGAGAATGTTTAAAGACCAAAACTATTGACATCCTTTCAATGAAGGACTAACAAATACACAAACACATAGTGACATTATCATGAGCTTTTGTACACGCAACTATATAAAATTTATTTAAAAAAAAAAAAAAGCAAATGAAATTTACTTTGGTAGCTGCAAAGCTTTGATACTCTTCACACATATTATAAATAGTTATTATAAAGTGAAGTGTTATATGATTTGATTTAAAAGTTTTAAATTAAATTTCTCTGATTGGACCGGTTTGGTTGGTCTTTAGTTTTTTTCATTTATCTCTTTGTAATGTTGGCTTTTTATTTATATTCGAAATTTATTTATTTATTAAGAACCAATGATAAAATCGATATTTAAATACAATATTTAAATAGATTTTTGAAGGTCTTAGCCAAATTATATTTATTTTTTTGTTTACCTGGTTCGCTTTTTTGCTTCTATTTGGTGGCTAAATAAAAATTGTGTTTTCAAAAAATTGGGTTCAAATTTTGGAAATCCCTAAACACAACTAACCATCATTCAATCCAAATGTATGACTTTTTCAAGGCTCTTATGATAGGCCCCGGGTCAAAATTTTCTAAAATCCCGCCTAAGTGCTCACCTGTAATAAAAATAAAAAATTGGTCAAAAAAAAAAATCTATATTGGGTCCACAAATGGGTCTCAGGGCCCAATTTCGGAAATCCCTTGAACACCTTAAATCCAAAATGGTTTTTAACCATCTTTTAAATGAGTCCTGTTTCAAGACTCCCAAGGCCAGCCCCCCCCCAAAGGCCGAAGGCCCCCATTGGACCACGGGTCAAAATTTTCCAATTTCTTTCCCAGGCCGACCACATATATGATGAGAGCAACAAAAAAAAAAAAAAAAGTTCAAAGCGGTCGAGTCGTTCTCGAATTTTAGCGTTGTTGATGCCTGGCTATTCATTTTTATATATATTTGTAGAGAGTATAGATGTATAGATGTATCGATTTAAAAGCATTTTGGGGTTGACACTTTGGTATGATTGTTCCAGTCGAAAATATAGATCGCCCATTTCTAAATGCTTTTATCCATTTTCAATTAATGACCAGTTGGCCTTAGTGTTAGCAATGTTTGCACTAATAATGTTACCATTTGTTTAATGTTTATGTATATTTCGATTTCGAAAAAAACTGATGCTTAAAATTGAGTAGTCAAATGTCTGGCTAGAATGAATAGTTCGGTCAATATAGACATTTTAAATAACAAAAATTCCCGAGAGCCTAAATTGGTGGAAAGCTGGGGCTTACCATTACAAATAAAGTTTTAAAAATCCCCATCGATCCAATGTGCTGCACCAAAAGTTATTCGCGGTCAAAGGTCAAAATTTAAGATATTTTTGATTTTTCTCGAAAACAATAAGTTTAATAAACAAAGGATAAAATTTAAAAAATTTATATCCAATGAACGTTTGTTGATGGATTTTCTCAAGTTAACAAATTGTTAATAAATAAACAATTTTTTGAAACAAATATTTTCGTTGCAATTTGTTGGTATGAAGGTACCCCCTTATATAAATCAAAAAAACATTTGTCCGATTTTTAATTTATAAATTTATAAATAAAGGTTATTTAAATGCCAAAACATAAAGCCTAAGATTGTTCAGCTCGGGCTTAAAATGGGTGAAAGTTAAGTATAATGTAATAGAAGTATATGTTAGTACAAAATATTTTTTGATTTATAAAGAGGGTGCCTTACAAACTTCTTAAGAAAATCCCTTACAATTTCTTAAGAAAATCTTATCAACAACGGTTCATTGATATAATTTTCAACAGCGTTCTTGATGTGTAAATTTTAGTAAATATAAAAAATAAATAAAATAAATTTTTAAATTAATCCTATTCCATGACAAATTTCCATGGGATAGTAAAATAAACAACTTTCAGGTGTTTCGGATTAATTTCAAAGTATTATCTCCCAAAGCTAGAAGCATTCAAACAAAAAAAAAAAATTTTTTTTTTTCATTTTTCAAAGGTTATTAATATTAATAAAAATAAAAAAAACAAGAAAGGACGCTGAAGTCAGTATGCTCGACTGCAAAAAACCCTGTACCCCATCTAAAGTACCTGCAAAGTTATGTTCTATTTGACTAAAATCGGGTATATCTTTGAATGGGGTTATACCTAAAATTTTGTTGGGCCTACCCATATTGGCCTATTTCGTTGGGACTATCACAGACATAATTTATACTAAATTTAAATTTTCAAGAATAAAAAACAATGAGGTTTTTTTGTAAAAACCCAAAATTTTGGGGTAAATTTGTATGGGGCTATACCTAAAACTTGGTTGGTCCTACCCATATTGGGATATTTTATTGGGACTATCATAGACATATTTTATACTAAATTTAAATTTTCTAGTTAAAAAAAGCAATGACTTTTTTAGTAAAAACCCAATATTTGAGTGTAAATTTGTATGGGGGCTATACCTAAGAAAAATTTTGTTGGTCCTACCCATATTAGGATATTTTATTGGGACTATCATAGACATAATTTATACTAAATTTGAACTTCCTAGGATAAAAAACAATGACGTTTTTACGCAAAATCCCAAAATTTTGGGGTAGATTTGTATGGCGGGTACTCCTTAAAATGGGTCTAGAGAAAAACCGTTTGTAAGTGCACACTTGACGGCCTAGGAGAGTCTAAGTTTCAATTTTGAAAGCTCTACCTCTTATAGTCTCCGAAATAATCGTTTTCATACGGCAGACAGCATGACAGACGGACAGACGGACGGACGGACAGACGGACGGACAGACGGACATAGCTAGTTCGACTCCCCTTCCAATGCTGATTAAGAATATATATACTTTATAAGGTCTATCTTGCCTCCTTCTGTCTGTTACATACATTCGCACAAACTTAATATACCCTTTTACCCTTTGGGTACAGGGTATAAAAAAATTGGTTAAATTGCGCTCTCAAAATCAATTTTTCCACTGCTACTTTTTTTTGACCCACTGTGCGTGCGTACAATAAAGATTTAATAAGGGTAAGGTAACTATAGCATATACATTGAATAAAGTATTGGTCACTATATCATATTGTATCTATACAGATTCACCTGAAATTTCCGAGACTGGTATCAAAACTTTGGTTCTACCGAAATTAACGTTTTGTTTTTTGTCTACTTATACACATATTTTTTACAAAATATCTGGTTTGGTGGAACGCCTTTTTAAAAAGTAAAATGTATGAAACTAGACACCTTCAACGAAAGGTCTTTGTGTGCGATTGCCATCTCCATAGTAAAATTTTTTTCTATCGAATAATTTAATTTTGAGTCTTTAAATGCAAATATAGTGAGTATTATGCGTAGAACCACATTTTTTCGTATCTAAAGTCTGGCAAAGAGCCTTGAGACACTCATCGTTGAATCATTCCAAAATATTTTTAGTTCAAAATTTGTATTTTCTTTTCAGTTGGTTTTTGCTGACTTATGCTGTCAATTCGCTTCATATTTCAAAATTGTTTATTAAATTTCGTAAGAGTAATGCGAAAGAATAAAAATCCTTTTTATCAATGGGCAGATTCCAGATCATAAAAGTATGTTATGTGTAAAAGAAAATGGAATTTATAATCAGAAATTAAACATCATTCAACAGTAGACAACGAGCAGAATTTATCAATTCATTAATTAAATTTGACGATATGTGAAATTATTTTGATTTGCACCTGTATGAGCAAAAAATTCTCCTGACAATCGTTAATATGTTTAATACATATTTTATGCCCTTGCGGTGTTTTTTTTTTATTTTGATAAAGGTAAAACTGATTTAGCTGGTCATATTTGTTGAAGACGCCTTGGGCTCAGTTATGAGTTATTAATTTTATTTGCTGATAGCAATTATGCTAAGCGAAAATTAGTAATTCGATTGATGATGAACATTAACAATGAACCAAAGCACAACAAATGCATGGACACATGCTCATCCATACAATCACAATCACACACACACGAACAGGATGTTGTACATTTTATTGTCTTGCGTGTTAGTGTGTGTGTGTTGGAATGTGAACAAACTCAAAACGTAGCCAGATTGAATTTGGTTCGATGGTGACAGACTGTTTTAATGTTTCAATACTTCCGTTTGTGTGCCTCTATTTGTCATGTCCTGTGTGGCAAAATTGCTGTCAATTGAATATTTCATAATGAGAGACAACTTTTAAATGCCACAAATATATTTTGCCTCAAACTATCTTTACTCTGCTCTGTTGCCACCATTTGAATTTAGACCTTTCTCGACTAGCATTGTCCACTGTTGTTGTTCTAATTAACCATCGAAAAGCCACTAGTTGCACAACGAAACGAAAGCCACATTCGGTAATGTTGGAATGTATTAAACATGCAAGTCTCAGCCCAAAAGCTGTGGTACTCCTACCCAAACCTATTTTGCTATTTGAATAGGTTGGCTCGTTTGCACGTCGATCGTTGTAGCTGAATGATGATGTCCTTGTAAATGGCCTGCGGCAGCTACGTGCTAATGTAATCCTTGTCGCTTTAATTACGAAATTCCACAAGCCAGCGGCGAACTGTGAGCGCCAGTTACACCTAAGATGGCTTAAGTGGGCAGAATGTCAGAGTTTGTGTGTTGGATGCTTGTCCTGCGCTCAACTGACCAAACTCATTTAATTCACTTTGTGGCGACAGACAACATAAAATTAACGTTGCATACTTTCAGGCACTTACATTAAACTATACTTTCGTCCTTCGCTTACACGCAGCTTTAAGATAATTTTTTTTTTAGTGTGCAACTTAGCATAACCATTGAAGTATTTAGCGTCTTTGTGCCATCTTCGACCGAATTACTTTAGAATTTCCTTTAAATCGATTTCTCACAGCATGAAAATACAAAAAAAAAATATATAATAATTTGCCTCTTATAGTAAAAGATGCTTTTTATCTCATCAATGGTGTAAATCTAATTGTCATCATTCATGTAAACATACAATGTGGTGCCTTATGGCTTCGATATTACATAAATGTGTAAACTTAATTATATTCCATAATTGACATGGCGCCGTAACGACCTAAGGCCACGTCCTTTATTTGGTATCTTGTGCTGTCTTTTTGCCACGGATGCGTTTGATTGTGTGACGCATGACGCAAAATTATTTTCATTTACTATTTTCTTTATCGTTTATTCAAATGCCAAATAATTGAAATTCAAATTACTGAAAAAGTCTGCATAAAATAAAAATTAAATGCTAAGTCTCTCACCAAGCCTCAGAAAGCAACCAAAATTTATTTATAAATTCTTTGCATGTTTGCCATCTTCTTTTGTTCTAAGCAATTTTCCCTTTGTCCAATTAGAAAGTTGAGAATTTATTATTAAGATCCAACAATACAATAGTTGGCCGATTAAATAGTCTTAATTGCTAGTTCGTTATCTATTTGGCCATGTTAAAAGGCTGTGTGTGTGTGTGTGTGGCGAAAAGACTACATCAACTCGCAGACTAAAAAACTTCTTCGTTGTGTTAACAGCTTCTGCTGAAAGTCGTGAAAATGGAGTTCTACTTTTTTGCCTTTTTTGTTTAAATATTTGTGGATCATTAATTAACGAAGTGAAAAATGAGGAATGCTAAATGAATACAAGTTGTGACCCATTTCAAATTTAATTTTTTTTTTTATTTGTATAATTGTAGTTGGTGAAGATGTTGATTTGATAGTACTAAGCACTGCAAAGAGTCCAATGGATAAAATTATTTATTTTCTAAAACCTGGAAGGGCTCAACAGCCAACAGAAATATATTCTTCTAAAGTTTATCTGCTTATCCCAAATGCCAAAACAATATTTTATTTTTTACATGCGATAACCGGCTGCGACACTTCGTCAGCATTTAAAAAAAAAAGAATTGACTGACTGCGCTAAAGTATTTTAGGATATTGATTCCAAACCTCAAACAATAATTACGAAAGGAATTCGCTTTCTTCTTGCGGTTTATGGAGCTGAAAAAAAATTACTTGTATTGATAAATACTGAAACTAAACTTTTGTAAAAAATACGCGAAACAAGAAACAAGTACAACTATGTTATCATGTCTTCCTCTAACATCGGCATCTGCTATTCAACACTTGTATCGAGTAAACTATTAAGTTCAAACATGGCTAGCCAATCAACTGAACCCAGAAGCCTGCGGTTGAAAATTAATAGATAAATCTCTGAACGGACTCAAACTTTACACCCACCTGCTCCTGAAAAACACCTCAACACTCCTAGTTAGTTTGTATGTCAGATCCAAGGTGCCGCGCCCATTTTTAGATATAGCCCCCATAGAAACTTACCACTTTTTCGATTTTTGTATGAAAATACTTATTCTTTATGAACATATTCACTCCAAATAGGGTAAAAAGCATTTCTTATGTCATCCAATGTCAAATCTAAGGCGCCACGCTCATTAATAGGTAAAGCATCCATAAAAACTTACCGGCTATTTTCGAGTTTTGTATAACAACATATTATTTCTAAATGAATCCAATTAAAATTTGGTAAAATCAATGCCAATCTCCACCTAAGTGTACACTATCGGTGTGGTAAAGATCGGGCTAATATAACATATAGCCTCAATACAAATTTGACCAAATTCATCGTGATATTTACTCTAAGCACCTGGTGAACATATAAATTATTAAAAGTGTTGTGGTATTTTAGCTTCGGTTCCACCGAAGTTAACGTTTTTTCATTGTTGTTATTTAAAATGTCTATATTAACCGGACTATTAGCTCTTATAAATATTACCTAAACTTAAATTAATAATAGAAATGTAGTATATATTTTTCGGCTGTAAAAATTCATTTCTAATCTAAACTCCGTATTATGCAAATTTAGTAATAAGTTATTTATGTATGTCTTAACAAATAGAGTAAAAATTGAATTAAATTTATTTTTTAATTTAATTTTTTTTATTTAAGCATCGCACCAGACTTCTTTTATAGATTTCTCATCGAATCCGAATCTGACCTTACTATTTTTGACGGGTTTAAATGATATACCGCAGATGAGTCTGGGCTGATAGAAATCGAATTAGGTTTAAAATTGAAGCCATCCCCGAATCAATCACTTTAACCTTCACTGTTACCAAAGTTATTGTTTCTCTTGTTTATATTTTTATTAGCTTAATCTCTTAAATTAATTATCTTTTTGAAAATTTTAATAAAAATTATTAAGTTAATGTCATTGTCATGCGGTATATGATCGATATAAAAATAATTATACTTGACTATGAGTAACATAATTCGTGACGTAAACTTTGGCTGTTGCTGGCAGTAAAAATAAATTTGACTTCAAATTCATCAAGTCTTATATAAATTGAAAGCAAGGAAAATGAAACAGACACGTGCAATGATCAAAAATTAACGCAGATTGATGGTTTGATGGTTTGAAATAATTGATTGTGTTTCTGACTGACTTATATCGATTCTTATGTGTTTGGGATTAAATACGCAACAATGTCATAATTGAGTATTCAGGCTCATTATGCAAATTAAAGACAACAAAAAGCTTCTATGTACATACACATACATATGTGCTACAATAAGCAAGAAGAAACAAAATTCAGTGACAGGACGAAAGAAAAGAAAAACTTAATGAGTAAAACAATGAAATATTAGCTTTGGGAAAATGAGATTCGTGCGTCATTAGTAAAAATTCAGATAAAAACGCACATAAAAAACACACTCATACGCATAAAAATAATAAAACAAAGAACAAAAGTATGAGAGTAATTTTTTTAAATATATAATTAAGCTGAGTAAAAACATTTAAATGAAAAGTCTCAACAGGGCATAAAGATGCAAAGACCGAAAGAGTCATAAGCCAGGAAACACAAAAAAAAAATAAACCAAATTAGATAGTAACTACGATAGAACCAAAGCTTTGATGCCATTCAAATAAGAACTTCACAAAATATTTACTTAAAAAAAAAAGGAAACATTTTAAATAAATGCTTAGGTTAGGTTAAAATGGCCGACGCGAATTCTCACGACGTCACCTAGGCTATAAAGGCCCATTGTTATCCCTCTTTATATCCTCCTACCCGAACCAGCTCGATTTCCTTATGAAGCCGGCTTCTGCACCAATCTTGACTGATGAAATTTCCAGCACTATCAAGAAACAGCCTACCAAGTACGGTAAGACTTATTCTCCCAAGAGATGGGCAGTGGCAGAGAAAATGTTCTACTGTCTCCTCCTTTTCCTCGTTTTCAACAGCTCCTACAGACGTCATTTGATGCTACTCCTAGACGGACGGCATGTCGTCCCACCAGGCAGTGTCCCGTGAGAGCGCCCACCATCATGGATATGGTCTGTCTATTATGGCGCATGAGTTGGGCTGTTCGTTTAGTGCTATACTCTTACATAAGTTTTGAGATATTACATGTGCGATTTGTGGTTCACCTAGTCTCTGCCATTCTGATTATTTATATACTTTACGCGTAGCTTCAGAGAGGAACTCGATCGAACTCCTCCCAAGAATAATAACGGAATTTGTACCTTCTCTGAAAAATCTATCTGCTTCGCAGATACCAAATATATATCTTGGTGACCCGGAACCTAAAGGTGAGGCAAGTATCAGATTGCTCAACCATCTCATTGAGCGAAGTGCGGCACTGGAAGATAGTTAGAGTTGTATTATTGTACGAGTCAAGTGCTTTTATGGCAGCCTGACTATCCGAGAAGATGTGTACCTTTTGTCTAATACCTGAGTGGTACCCCGATCGAGAAGTCTGAAAGATTCTCTAATCTCCAGGTCCGGGGAAAAGATACCTCTTCTACCCTTCCTTCGAGTTTGGACCCGTCTGTGTAAGTATTTATGGCGTTGGTTTCATAATGGGGTAGGACTTTCCATTGTACTCTTGTTGGGATAGAAATTTTCTACTTCTTATGAAATGTTGGGTATGACGTACAGGATCAGTCAGTGGCTGGTGGCGAGGACACTAGAAGGTTGAGAATCTTCGAGTGTGCATAATTGCAATTGAGCCAGCCTGCTGCATCCCTGACTCTCAAAGCTGTGTTCGCTGGCAGTTATTGGCTATGAGATCAAGTGCATAAATAGATATAGGAGAGAGTTTTTAGTGCATCAGTTGGTGTGGTACGTAGAACACCACAATGGAAATCTCCACTCCCTTTGAACATTCTGTAAACGTTTGCAATTGGTCACTTTCAAGTGCTGGCCACCGAACCCGTACTCCACACACAGAAGTATTGGTCGTACCACTGCCGTGTACAGTAACATGGCGTGTAAAAGGCGCCATGTTGGCTTTGATGCGGATGTACTATTTTTACCTTTAGTTAGTTTATCTGGGATATTGACAATGTGTCACAGGAGTTAGGAAGAATCTTTGTTCAGTTAAGGTGGAACTAGGTCGCTAGTGAAGAGTACAAGTGCCGTTTTGACGGGGATGCTGGATCCGTATGAGTTTGCCCAGGACTATTAGTTTTTTAGTGCTAATTGCATAAAGATAAAAGGGGTTGGAGTGTTAAATGCGTTGAAGAGTCCCGTTAGTGCATTAAATGCAATTTTCGGTCCCCAAGATATAATTTTTCAATAATAAATCATTTGTCTGTCTGTCTGTCTGGAAAATGTTTGTGTTGAACCAAGCATAAATGGGAAGCTGCATCAATTTTGTCTCTTTGATCAAATCAAAAATTGTCATATGTAATTTATATACTTAGTAACCTACAGATTAAAATTTTGGTGTTACAAACTCTCTGACAAAATTAATAGATTACTAACACCAAATATAAGTGAAGCGTATAAAAATAATAAAATTAAAAAGTAAGAGAACGAGAACGAGATACAACGATCAGAGGAGCAAAACGGAAAGGACAACAAAATAAATGGAATTTGTAATTGTTTGAGTGCCTTTGTGGCAATCCAAATTACAAAAATATGGCAAGGCCTCGAGCGTAGCGCACAAGGACGACGAAGGTACGATGAAGGCAGAGAAACAGTGACAGATGCAATATGACAGCACGTGCGACAGGACAAAATTCAACAGCAAAGATGAATGTCTATCAGGATAAGAGAGCGGCTAAGCAGTATGAACGGAAGTCGCACCTGCACCACTCACAACTGCCAACTGGCAAATGTGGCAATCTAGTTTCGGCATTTGCAGCTCTGTTTATGCTAATTTATGTGCAACAAACTAAACTCATTTGGCACAAACCAAGCGAACCAGATGTATCTGACGGATGAATGTATGAACGTTGAACGTGTATGCGTGTATGTGTTTGTGTGCGTGAGTGTTTTGTATATTTGAAATTGTTTCAGGCTGGTTTGGTTTGTTTTTACTTTGTTTGAGCTAAACTGTTGTCGTGCAGATGTCGTTGTTGTTGTTGTTGTTGGCTATAATGAAGTTATCATGTTGACACTTGGCTTGGTTATTTACATTCGTGCGCGAACATCCTCCTCAGAGAAGCAAAAGATCTTATGTACGAAATATGTCACTGTTACATGCAGCCACACAATAAAACATTTGCACAATTCTACATCAAGAAGCTTTTGGTCGAATATACTTACTTACTGACTTACTACTGTGGTCTGAGAACACAAAAATAAATTTTATACAAATTTTTTCTGAAAATGTTTAATGAAATGAGATACTGAATGCTATCAAAACTTTACTGGATTTTTGTCATGGTGTAAGGAAATTGGTGTACTAGATATGCGCTTCAACTCGGCGGATAATCAGCGAAAAGTTCATATTTGAAAATAAATAGAAAGTAGATATGCATATTTTGAATAAAATTCTCGAAGAAAGAACTCAAATACAACAAGAAAGAACGCTGAAGTCGAGTATGCTCGACTGCAAGATACCCTGTACAAAATATTTATGTACCATAAGTTAAGTCCTATCTTACAACCAAAACTCATTGGATTGAATTTAAAAAATGGGGTATATTTGTATGGGGGCTATACCTAAAATTTTGTTGGTCCTACCCATATTGAGACATTTTATTGGAACTATCAAAGACATAATTTATACCAAATTAAGACTTCGTAGGGGGTACCCCTTCAAATGGGTCTAAAAACCGGTTGCAAGTGCACCTCTGGCGGCTCTGAAAATCTTAGTTTTCAAATATGGTGGCTTTATCTCATATAGTCTCCGAAAGTTGTAGGACAGAGAGACAGGCGGACAGACAGACATAGCTAGTTCCACACCCGTTCCAATGCTGATCAAGAATATACTACATATACTTTATAGGATCTACCTAGCCTCCTTCCCTCTGTTACATACATTCGCAAAGACTTAATACCCTTTGGTACAGTTTATAAAAATACATATACAAATATACGGTGTATAATATTATTATTTTTATACCGCGACATAGTGTGAAGGTATTATCAGTTTGTCTGAAAGTTCGTAACGCATTGAAGGAGACGTCGTAGACCCCATAAAGTATATATATTCTTGATCAGCTCGACGAGAGGAATCGATCTAGCCATGTCCGTCTGTCTGTATATTTCTAGGCATCTTTTGTTGAAGATATAGTGCCACGCCCATTTTTATGTATAGCCCCCATACAAACTTACCGTTTTTTTCGATTTTTTGTATAAAAATACTAGTTATTTATGAATGTATTCGCTCCCCAATTTGGTAAAAACATTTCTTTTGTCATCCAGTGTTGAAACCAAGATGCCACGCCCTCTTTTAGGCATATCCCCATATAAACTGTCCGTTTTTCCGATTTTTGTTTGAAATATTTATGCATACATTCACTCTAATTTGGCTAAAAACACTTCTAATGTCATCCAATGTCAAATCAGATGTGCATTTTTGGTATAGTCCCCAACAACTTTCCGTCCATTTTCGAATTTTGTATCAAAATGGTTATTATTTATTCATGAATTTACTCCATATTGGGTAAAAACTCTTCCAATATCATGGTGCCACTCCCATTTTTAGGTGTTTCTTAAATACAAACTTACCGCCCATTTCCAGATATTTTCGAGAAATATGTTGTTATACATATCTGTATTTTTAGCTCAAAATTTTAAATTAATATTGTGTGTAAACTTGTGTGACCACTGATGATTACACATAAACTCTTTAAAGATTCGTGTGGCGGGTATTTAAGCTTTGGTTCTACCGAAGTTAACGTTTTTTTCTTGTTTTTTTTTTTGATTTTTTTGTATGAAAATATTTATTATTTATGCATATATTAACAAATTGGGTAAAACACTTCTTATGTCATCCAATGGCAAATCAAATGTGCACGCCCATTTTTAGGTATATATATATATATACATGTATGGCCTTTACAGCTTGTGGTTAGCCTGGGCAGCACTATGGGTATGAACCCGGGGGCGCAATTCAGTGCCACGATACCAATTTGGATCGCGATTACCCGGACGTCCTCGAACCGACCCCTTCCAACGAAGCGGCGGTTCTCCCCGCTGGGTGCCCTCTGATTTCGTCCACGTTTTTATCGTTAACCGTTCTCGCTGGAGCTTCTTCATCTATTCGATGCACGTGTCCCGCCCAGTGCAATCGTTTGTACCTGATGCGCCTGACTCTATCGATGTCGTTACTTAGCTGGTACAGTTCGTGATTCATGCGAATACGGGTACTTGTTGTCCACTCTGACAGGACCAAGGACCATACATCAGGACTGGGATAATCAGCGTCTTGTAGAGTTTGATTTTCGTTTTTTCTGGATATAACTCTATTCCTCATTTGCATACCGAGACCAAAGTAGCATCGGTTAGTTGAGAAATAATCTTCGTCATTTTTAGGTATATCCCCCTTAAAACAAAAAAAAAACCTCTCATTTTCGAATTTTTGTATGAAAATGGGTAAAAATATCAAATCAATGTGCCATGCCATTTTGGCATTGGCCCCACAAAACGAATTGTATCAGACCATTCATAACCGTCTCATCCCAGCTCGAAGTTCTATTTAAGCCACTAATGGCAACAAAATAACAATTTAAAACACGTGTGACGGGTATTTAAGCTTCGGTTCCAAGTTAACTTTTTCCTTGTTTAAATAATATTTGAACTAATTGTGAATTATATTCATTATTTCATTGGAATTTTAGAGTTAGAGCTACCATATTTGAAAAATAGACTCTCCTTTAGTAGTCTCAGTCTCTACAAAGGGTTTTTCTCTTGCACAATTTTAAAAGGGACTCCCCACTTATCATACAAAACCAAAATTTTGATTTTTTTTTTGTGTTATGTAATCTAGAATAAGTATATAAAGCCAACAAAAGGTCAAATGAAATATCCCAATATGGGTATTGCCCTTCTAAAATTGGAGTTTTGTATAAAACACAATACAATAAAGTATGGTACTTCGAAAAGTCATAATTTATGGTATTTAACAACTATGTGCACGGTTTTAATTTCAGTCGGGGCATACTTGACACCAGCTGTTCTTTCATGTTAGAAACCGGATGTCAAAAACGTCAATAACTCAATGAAGGTTCTAAATAATTCTTAATTACTAGTTCACTAAAAAATAAAAGTTTTGTCAAAAAAATTTTTACAATTTAAAAAAGAGTGCCACCTGTGCCTCAATGGCATCTTTTACTTAACGCGTGTATTGGATCTCAAAGATGCACTCGTACATTATTAGTAACGAGGGCGGATGAAAAGTGTTTGACCCTTTGAATTACGAAGTTTTCTAATTTGGGGTAAAAAATAATTAACTATGCAATGTGCGTTGTTTCGTGAAAAAATTCAATGAATCACAAAAATTTTATTACAAGAACGACTAAACTCCGAAAGTATTGAAAAAAACTGATTTCGAATAATTACACCTGTCACTCATAATGACGACGGGGGTTTTACTCTTTTTCGGAAAGTTTGTAAGGAAGACATCGTTGATTAAATCTTAAAAATTTTGAAACCTCATGTCACGATGATAGTTTTCCGAAACTACTTAACCGATTTGAAGGAAAGTTTGTAGATGTGTATTTTTTGTCCAACTTAAAAAGATAGAAGATATGTCGTTTTTGAAAAATAGGCGGACGTCATTGCCTCTTTAAAACCGATACAGAAATTCATCATATTTTTAACAAATATTTGAAATTAAATTTGGTATATAAAATGATGCAAAAGACCGAAAAGAAAATGATCCTTTTTAGATTTCTAGTCGCTCCCTTGACACTGTTCTCTTCCATATTTCTCGAGGACGTCCTCTTCGACCTCTACCATCAAGAGTTTTCCATTGCATGGCTTTTTCGTCGTGTGATGTTGCCCACAGACTTACGAAGTGTATACCCAATCCATCTCCACTTCTGATGCACGATCCTTCTGCTGAGCGACTCGATGTAAGCCCTGCGGTACACCTCCCTCATTGGAAATTCTATGCCTCCAATGAATTCGGAGAATGCTCCTCAAGCTGCGGTTAACAAATACCTGAAGTTTGTTGGTGATGGTTGCGGTTACCTTCCAAGCGGAACATCCGTAGAGTAGTACTGAAAGCACGATAGATTTGAACATTCTGACCTTAAGAGTTGTACTCAAATCGTTGTTTCGCCGAATGAGGGCTTGTGTTTTCCGCGTGTTGATTTTTAGCACAGCGGAAGAAGATGCCCTCTCAAGCGCTGTGGCCATTCGGGGATATATCCGTTATGGTATGCGCGAAGGCAAATGTCGTCAGCGTA